>PVJL010000017.1:210000-346309 GCA_004026885.1 Lyroderma lyra
TTCAGCCTCCTTCCCGTAATTACTGCCTGCTTTATTTAGTTTACTCACTGTCACTTCGACTCACTAATACTCTTCCAAAGGTTAGTTTCTAAAACATATTGCAGGCCTCTTGATCTGTTTGTTGCAGTAGCATTGCTGCACTTTCAGCAACTCCTTAACCTTTTTGCTCTTGCTTCTGTCTGACTTGCTAATTTCCCATTCATTATACCTTGGAAATGGCATGGGCAGGGGTTTCATAAAATTCTTAGTAAGTTCTTGTTACCTGATGATTTAAAAAAAAAAATGCCTATCACTAGTGTCTGTAGATCAGGCAGTCCAAAATTGTATAAAGGGAATAGTCTTGATAGCATTGCATTGGTAAGCAGGAAAAGTAGGCCAGAAATCTATGAGCTGACAAATAGAGAAAAGAATTTGGAGTAAGGAAAACTGGCAGTGATATAGCCTTCTGGTTCACAGAGGACTAAGCATTGGAAATGGATTTGAACAAGAGTGTGTTGATTTAGGCGTAAGGAAAGAGAAAACACATTTGCTTGTAATTCTAGTAGAAATGTGAGAAGAGGCCAGCAGCAGTAGTGGGCAAATCTCTCTTCCTAGAGATCCTTAACAATAGCTTAGATAGATAAGTGCCAGTCATAAATTGCTTAAGATTTCCCTTATTCTGATCAGAGGCCTGGACTAGATGACTTTCAAAATACATTTTCAGCTCTTAGTTATGTAAATATAGGTACTTTTGAAAAATCTTTAACATGTAAATCTTTCAAACATGAGATAAAAATATCCCTAAAGAACAACCTCCCAAAGGAAACTACCGTCTCTCCCCCCAAAATAAAACAGCGCACTCATAAACACACAGGAAAAACTATTTTGAATTTCTGAAGTTTTAATTCATAGATGTGTTTGAGTAAAATATGGCAGCAACTGCTACCGAGCACTTGGCTTATAAATTATTCCCCAGTGGCCTTCAATGGTTGTCACTGCATGTAGGTGTCCCCGGAATACCCTCTGAGCAGACTCTTTGCCCTGAGTCAGCTGCCCTGCTGTCCTCTTTACACAGCAGATTGCCCCAGTTTCATGTTTCCTTGAACGTGGTTCAGATCGAATTACAGCTTTGGCCTGTGTCTCAGCTCACTCTTCACTTCCTCTTGTTTATTCTGCCATCTGCAGGGTAAATTCCCAATACTGAGTCCACCCACACCGGGTGTGGCATTCCTGCCCTGCTGCCTGACTACAGCACTCTCCAGTGGCTTTGCTTCCATAGCAGTCCTTTTATGTTCTCTGTCATTGCTCTTCCTCTGGGAAATACAGTTTTGAATAAAAGGGGTTTGGGCACTGGTATGACTTTTTCCTGGTGAAGGATGAAAAATAGTATTGAAGTTGAAAACAAAACAAAGAAAAACGTGAAGCAACAAGCACTTCCAACATTAAAAATACATCATTCATGACCCATTCAAAAGATCTCCTCTATAAAATCCTTCCTGCCATCTTCCTCTAGTCCTCCTGCAGACACAATGCTGGCTTTCTGTTAGACCTGTGTTTGTATATTTAGTATTGCACTCAACACAGTTTATTATGACACCTTATTTCTTCACAGGGCCTTAATTCCCCAAGGGAACATTTATACCTCTATTTAGTTCCCTATAATACATATAAGAGCTAGCAGACTGGCCCATAGTAGGAGCTGAATAAATGTTATTAAATTTAATTACATGTATGATATTAAGAGGAGAATATTAAGGATAATGATCAAAGGAAACATAAGCAGTTTTTTAAAAAGAGAACTACAAATAGCTAATAAATATAAGAAAATAAGCTTTATCTCCATAAGAGACCAAACAATATAAATTAAAATGAGGTTATATTTGTGGCTTTGATGGTTGAGAAGATTAAAGATTGCCATCATACACAGTGCTGTCAGAGTTGAGGTAATACAGGTACTCTATACTCTTGCACGTATTTGGTTGAAGTGTAAATTACTATTACTACAACTGTATTTAGAGGAAGTTTAGCAGTAGCTATAATATGGTATATCCTTTAACACAGCAGTTCCCTTTCTAGGATTTCTCTTTTAAACAGAAATACTTGAACAGGTCTCACAAATATATCATCACTGATACACATTACATATTGTCTATAATGGTAAAAACAAATAAATGGAATAAACTTAAATATTAATTGACATGTAATTGGCTAGATAAACCTTGGTGGACCTATATATTTAATACAATGCATTACAACATAACAAATTTTATATACATATATATATATATATATATATATATATATATATTTGCATAAAAATATGTAATATTTATCCTCAGCAGAATGGTTTCTTTTAGTGTTTCATTGACAACATTTTCCCTTATCCTGACTCATCTCAGTCCCAAATTAGAGAGATGGCTGACTAGGTCAGTGCTATGTCTCAAATTGGTTTTGTAGTCAGATGTATTATCATTCTTACACTGTTTCCTCTACCTAATAAAAATCCTAGAAACATATGAGAAGTTCCAAATGACTGACAAGGCTTTCCTGCTTTACTTCATATACAAGTATGTTATCAATAATTACTTAGTTGACTCTTTAATTTGTCTAAATTTGTGCAGGCATAATGGAAAATGACAATGCTGTTTTTCATTGAAAATTGCAACTGGATGACTAAGCTTAGTAATTCACCTCCTTCCCATTTTTTTTTTTTGTACAGATGTCTTGTGCTAAGCCAGGATGTGTATACTTTGAAAATAGCTCATCTATATTCATTCATCCATGCATATAAATTGATTTACATGCTCATTTTGCAGTTTCCAAATATGCATTTGTTGCATAAAGTTTTTTATATCTAACCCAAAATGGCTCTTTTACCTCTTATTCAAAAATTGAGCTGGCGTGAGCCAACTACACATGAAATGTAGGTGCTTGCACATTTTCTATAGAAAATGCAAAAAGGCCTGGAGAAGAAAAGCGTAGATCTTGACATTGGTAATAATTTCTAACTCAAATCTTGCTTTATGGGTCAGCTCCTTGAAATTACTCAGGGTAAGATTTGAACTAAGTGACAAGAATCTATTTAGACTATCCAGATTATTTACCAGTTCATGATTCTCATAGGAACTAAAGCCATTCAGTAGAACAATTAATTGATGGGTATATGTTTTGCTTTTCTACAGATTAGTAGTGCTTTATTGGACATTGGTTTCCTTTACTTTATATCTCTGATTTTTCCAGTTTAAAAAACAAACAAATAAGCAAACCATAAACTAAGGTTAAAACAATAATGTTATTTACCCCAGTGAATAATCCTAATATTACTAAATTAAAGGCAATCTCTTGAAAAATATAAATATTTGAGGAAACAATTTTAAAAAATGTTTTGTGTCTATGACCCTTTATACAGAGCTGAAGTTGGGAAATTATCATTATTTTGATGGTTGTTAGTATTTACTGAGAATCTTTTATACAGGATTAAAAATTATATTAATATAATATATGAAGTAAAACTGATAATATATTTTTAAAATACCCTGAGTACTAATGTGTGAGAGGAGGAAGTGATTAAAAATTTCTGATTGTCTACTACATACTGGTTATTATCAATTTTATGTATGTTGTCCCATGTAGTTCTCACTACCACAAACCAGATTCATTTAATTACATTCATCTTGCATTTAGGGAACCTGAGGCCCAGAGAATCTAAGCAGCTAGGAGAGATTCTGAACATAGGCTTTGTTTGCCTCCACGTGGCAGGGTGTACCACGTGTCTCCATTATCACCGCTCATAACTTTGGAATAGCTCCTATAGGTCCTGTGGAGTCATCTATATGAACAATTAAGAGTCAGCCTCTCTTTTTAGAGGGCCTAATGCCATTTGAACTACTCTCCAACTTTGAGAGTTTCTTTCATTTGGAGTCACATTTGCTTTTTTTTTTTTAATTTGACGTTTACATTTTTTTTTTTATATTTCATCTTTTTTATGTACATGTAATTGAATTTCCCAACCAAATGGTATATTGCTAGCAATGACCAATAAGAAACCTGTAAATAAGATTTCCAAAGACTTTTCAGGAGGACTGTAGGCATACCTCAACATATATAGAATGTCCCTTATTTTCTGCTATTATTTTCATCTGTTCAATGTCTTTTCCTTCCACTCTGTGAAAGTAATTTCGCATGCCAGTGTTTCTTCCTCTCTGGCTGTATCTATTTGTGATTTTTTTCATCATATTTTGGCTTTTCATCATAAAGCATTCAAACAATATACCTATTAAGATAACAATTGTTGAAAAGAAGGAATAACACAGAGCATTCTTTCCTGTCCTCTGCAAAAGCATCACTCTATGGATTTGTCTCAATATGTTTAAGCTCAATATGTTTAAGGAATGAATATTTGTGTAAAACTTCATTCCATGAAAATTTTTATTTAATCATTATACCTCTTCTCTCCTTTTCAAAAATGTATAAAGCGGTAATTTCACTCACAGCCTTAAAAAGGAGAGAAGTAATACATAAATACAAAGATAATTATGTAGTTAAAAGTACATTTTTAAGTGTATAGTAGTCAAGTACGTATTATGCATACTTCCCCTAAATCTTTCAATATCTCTAAGTAACTTAATTTAACATTGGAGTTGATTTCATAAATGTCCCATAAAAATATATATTTGTAGTTTTCCTGTTGTATCACCAAAACTTGTGTAAATAATTCAGAAATTATAGTATAGTACACACTATTTGGCCTTCCTTAGACTTTAAAATACCCAAATGGGTCTTGTATCAACTTTTCTTTTGACAGTAATTTTTTTATCTGGCTAATATCTGTGCATTTCAGAAATATGCAGAAAATTTTAATTTTTGCTAATCTTTTGATAATGATCTGAAAAAGTATGTTCAATTATATATCAAAATAAAAATAATCTGTTACAAATGGAATTCTGAAGTAAAACTGGGTCAATGTCTATAGCTTATTATTATATCTAAGATGGTAATTGGTAAACCAGAAAGAATTTTTAAAATAGTTGTGACATTTTAAGTAATATTTAAAGGCATTGGGCTTAGGAACTAGGGGATACATTTGTGATCAGATGGGCCTGGTCACAGTTCTCATGGATATGTAGAAGTTCAACCACCAGGCGGAGTGATCAACACTAATGATAGAAAACATGCAACTCAGATTTAGAAGGTAGAGAAGACAGCTAAGGTGAGACCTGGATATGAATTGGGGTTAACCAAGGAAACAGAACAGAAAAGAGAAAGAACATACAAAAAGAGATTGTGCCTCATTTGAAGAGCTGAAAGTAGTTGAGAATTTGTGGTACACAGAGGAGAGATGGTGAAAGTGACTAAATACGGGCTACAGACTAAGCTTTGTAAATCTTGTAAGCTATGTTAGAGGGCATGGAATTTCTCTTTTGAGTATGTGTTGGAGTTATCAAAACAGGAACTAATATAAGATTACATGTTTTTCAACTGCAGTGGTTGGGAATTTGCCAATGTGGACCGCCTACTTAAATTATATGTGGATTTTCCACTACATGGGTTGTTGGAGCCCCTAATCCTGCAAGTTGCTCACAGGTCAACTACGTAATTTTAGAAAGATCACAGTGAATACAATGGTAAATCTTGGATGGAAAGTAAAATTGGAAATAACCCAATTTATACAAAGACTGAGTTTCTCGTGAGGAATGTCTATGACTGCCAATAGATTTGTATGTTATCTTTTACCATACCTAGGAACCCAAACAAAGGTGTAGATTTGTTTTTGGAACATAGGGGGAAGCATAGAACTGAGTAATCATGGTAAGGTTAAACTAATTGTCAGGTTGGGATGGAGAGGGTGAGGAATGAAAGAGGAAGACTTAATCACAGTGAAATCCAGAGGAAGATGGAGATATGGTGTAGATCCAGTTACAGAGTAATCAAAGGAAACTAAGTATGGCAAAAATTAAAATATCACAGTAAAAAATTGGCTAGTTTTTGTAAACAGCTAGATATAGGCTGACATGAATGACTTTTTGATATGTTCTCTTTTGTAAGGAAATGGTTCATTCATTCAAGTTTTACCATTGTCTAAAATTAATATCCCTCAGGACTTTTCCCCTTCCTTTGATTTGTTGTTGCTTGGGAAACATGGTTTCCATTTGAATCCGAATTTACAGTCATCTTGACACAAGTGTTCCTCTGTATAAGGTGATGAAAAGGCTCTCCCAGTTACTGATAACCTTATTATTTTACAATAATACATTTACATCATATCGTATATGTAAGGGAAAAAGAATAACAGCAAAGGTGCTGTACTTTCAAATCCCCTTTTAGCAAATGTTTTTATAAAATCATGTACTTTATGAAGTTACTTTTATGAAACTCAATTTTCTAAAATGTTCATAAGTTTTAACACATGCATATATTGCTATATAATAAAATATTAACTAGGTCCATGACTTGATCAAAGTAAAAAATACTGTGAAAAGGGAGAGAGAAGGAAATGAGGAGCCAAAGGCAAATGACTTGTATTCAGTATTTATTTTGTGACTGCTATGTTCTTTTAGGCTCTGCATAGTCTTCTGCTTTTATTCTCCCAGAATCTGTTTGTTTATTCCATTCTTTTTTAGCTATCTAAGGCTTTGTTCATGGCAAATGCATGAGTAGCACTTTTCCTGCTATCTGTCCATCATGGGAGAGTAAACTAGGCGCTAGGGTTTCCTTGCTTCAACTCCAGAAACCTTGATAAATGGCTGAACTTCTTTCAAGTGTTCTTTAAAAACCAGGAAATGAGGGCTTATCCAGAATAAAGGGTGAAGGCATGCTGGGAGGAAAGGGCTAATTAAATTTGGTTTTTATCAGGTCTGTGAAAAGAAAGCTCAGATACATTAAAAAGATGGTGGTTGAAATAGTTAAGCAGAGAAGAGTGATTAACAGCCACCAGATTCACAAGCTGAGACCTCAGAGTAACGATGTTTCCTTCCTGTACTTAGGCAGTTAGAGAGACAGTCCGTAACTACCTTCTCTCCCTCCTTTTCTTTCTTATTCCTCTGATGGAAGTGTTACCGGAAAATGGGGTGTCCTTGTCAACACGACGTCCAGGTTCTTGGTATCTCAAGCAAAGAATTGAACGAGACACACACAAAAGTAAAGAGGTGAAACAAAGAGATAGTTTATTGAAGGGAAAGTACACTCCAAAGAGGTAGGAGCGGGCTCGAGCAAGAGAATGGCTCAGGAGCCCAGATGAACGAGGCTTTGGGGCCTTTATTTTAGGTCTTCGGGGGAGACACCTCTGGGCGTGGGGTCTCTTGATTGACAAGTTTAATTGACAAGAGGTCTGTTACACAACGCCTTCTGACTGTGCATATCCTTTCCCAGAGTTCAGTCTGTTATGATATTAATGAACTTCCGGGCATATGTATGATATTACAATGATGGTATAATGAGGTTCAGGTAACTCTCACTGCGCAGGTGTTAGGAGCTGCCCCAAGCTGGTGGGCTCCTTGGGCCCTCTGATTTCCTTGTCTTTGTCTGAAACTTCCTCCTAGTCCGGGGCAGGGATTACATATGAAAGGCTGGTATCTAGGCATAACAATTCCAGCAGGCTGTCTCATGGGGGAGGTCGAGATTTCCCTATTCTATCTGCCTTCCCCACATCCTCTTGAGAGACGTGATCCCCACAAATCTCCATGGGAAGCTGAGGGGGTGGAGGTCTCATCTTCTGTATCTGCTTCCTGCTGAAAATGGTTGTTGTCCCTACCTATTGGGGGTCCACGGAGCTCTCACCCTATCTGATCTAAAAGGGGGAAGTGGTCTCGAGATCCGACAAGTTGACTCCTTTGGTTGAGATGGGCCGGAAGTCCTGCCGGGGCATCACCTGTATCCTGACGAAGAGAAATTAATTTAGTTAGTAGTTTTAAAGGCATTGATCTAAGAAATAGGTTTTAAAGCCCCTGTCACTAGATGGTTTTAGGATGGAGAGTTCGTTGGGCCTGTGGCTTTTTTGACTTCTGGCCCAACTGGTCATTCAGGTGTTATCCCCTGTCTAGGTCCAGAAAGGCCTGGAAGGGGTGCTTGCCTGTAGGTGATTGTAATCAGCAAGCTGGAGACATCAGTTACAAGTTTTGAAGTAATTACCCATGGGGGACGTCTGTTGCTTGGGGTGAGGAGCCAGAGAAAATTGATAAGGAGAGTGATTAAGACTTTAGACTAGGAAAAAGGTGAAACTGAGAGCTAAAGAACAAGGAAAAGAGAGTCCTTTAGTGAAGTGGGGGGATGGCTACTCTGTTTGGCCTATATCAGAAGGACATACATTCCTATTGTTTATACATATGTGCCATTTTGCTCCCTGTACAGGGGGAAGCTCAGAGGCAACTAAGCTACTTAATTGCAATACATCTAGTTCATCTGATTATCTTTTGTACGTATAGTCTGTCTTTTTTTAATTAGAATTTCTTCCATGCCTTGTCATTACAAATCCTATGTGGAAGTAGACTATAAAATCAATTTTTAAGTATGGTGTTTTGATGATTAAACGTGATATTAATTTTTAGAAAGGAAGTCTTAAGAAAAGTTTTAATAACCATCATAATTAATCTCTAATTATTTCCTTTCTCATTTTGAAGTATTTAGTAATTAGAAATCGTATATAAAAATGACCTGAAACAATGCTCTCAATGGTACATATTCTTTAGTTTAGTTTTTAATACACCACAGGTTAAATAATAAATGTAATTCAATTAAATATAGATCTCACATTACTTTAGTGATGTATTCTAGCTGGCCCACTAGATAATGACAATAATTTCACTTTTGCAAATCACAGTTATTCAGGAATTCATAGTTCCTTCAAGACCCTCTATACTTGTATGTTTTGCCTTATAAAGATTGCATATAATAACAGAAGCTCAAGTGAGTAGAATTTTAGGATACTCCAGGATACTTATGAATAAAACCTCCTCCTCCTCCTTGTCAAAAAATCATTAAATTCACCAGTTCCTTCAGCAGGAGGAGTCTGTATTTTAATGCTTGAACTCAGTATTTGTGATACAATCAATAATTTATTAATAAATGAAACTATCCAAATTATAGAATCCATAGAATTTTGCAGTTAGAAGCAATTGAAAGTATCTACTGCAAATACTCTTTTTTTAGAGTTGAACAAACTGGGGTATAGAGAAGTTGGAAAATTCTCCAAGTCACAATCTTAGTTTCAACACTGGAACAAGAACACAGACAGGTACAACACAGTTCCCGTCATTCCATTTTCAAGTAGCAAAGAAAATAACACCTCAAGCATTCTATTCCATCATCTTGTCCATATCAAATAATATTTCTGTTGATATGTCTTTTGTGGTTTTTTTGGTTACATTAATAGAGATTTCTTACCACTGTCAGGCCTGATTGGGAAACTTCCTTCCTGGGTAGTGGGTGAGGCTTTTAGATTCACAACAGAGCCCTTTATATGCACTATAAAGTAAATATGTTTTTCTAATGGAAAGTCACTTTAACAAATTCTTCATTATAGGAATCTCTCTCTTACTTTGTATTTTGGAACACAAAAGTAGTGGTACACAGCAAATTACTCAAAACTCTCACAATATGGATGGAGTAAGATACTGTTTTCTAGGAAGGCATGTCACTTGCTGAAAGGAGTCCTTTCCTAGAAACACTGCATTTTAAAAGCGCTTCTGATTGTGTCACAAAAGATTTTCAGTATATTGTGTCAGACAAAATTTAGGAAATGCCATTAAATGCAAAATTTTATTTTTTCATATCGGGAATAAAACAAGACTGCTGCCCATATTAAGCAATAACATAAATAGGGGAGAGTTTATTTTTTTAATAATGATTGTAATGAATGCCTTAATTTTGATAAAAAGAACTTCAAATGTTCTGAGAGTATTATTTGAAAAAAAGGAAAAAGAAAAGAACCCCTAATTGATCTCTCTTTAGGGGAGTTCACTAAAACTGGTATAGGAGATCAAAGCCTAAGAGGTTCATTCATGACAATTTTAGTAAATGTGTGTTTTTTTAATTTTAAGTACAGTATAGTGCAATAATGAAATTAAGTTTGCAGATGAAAGACTTGCAGATGCTTTTTTATCAAATTGTTGTTTTGGAAAGGCACCAACAAAGTGATGTTCTAAGTTTGATTTTTTTTTTTTTTTTTTTTTTTTTGGCTCTGGCTTGTATTTGAACTCTTGCTCATTAATGTTGTAGTGACACAATTATCTTTTTTAGGAAAACAACTTACCTTTTTCCAGTGAATATATATGTGGCTGGAACCAACCATATGGAGACCGTAAACTTGATTTGAGCTTTACTGTATTTAGTACACAAATCATTTATTCATTTCTGAAGATATGCTAAAACAAAACACCAAACCTATTCAGCTATCAAGTCCAGGAAGGACATTATAATCTTCTTTAGCTATCATCACACTTGCCAATTTTCTTTTGGCTATAAGCTCTTGCATGCTTGTAAATTCCAACTCCATTGCTCAATGCCCTACTTTCAAATTATAATTTGTGCCTGGTCTAACTTGTATCAAAAGCAAGCCTTTGTCTGATAGAGAAACAGAAAAATGGAAGAGTCATTAAGTAATTGCCACTACATATTTTTGATCATTTCTCATCTTTTGAAAACAATGGCTATTATCTTTAGTTTTTAATCATTGACTTGGAAGTAACAAAGCAAATTGAATTTACAAAATTAAGGTACATTGTTTTCCAAAGTATTTATTTATAGAATTAAAATGACAAATTAGGAAATTAAAAAACCGGCAAAAACACCTTGTCTCTCTTATTTCTACTTCCTTCCTCATTGTTTCAATCCTATACTAGGTTTTTACTCCTCAACCATAGAGCCTGTTTCCTGGATTCTTTTATCTCTTTCCAAAAATGACTGCATTATTTCTTTGTACTTCACATTTTTTTTGTCTGTAAATAGCAACTTCAGAGAATAATGAAATAATTCATTCTTTCAAAACATGTTTTTTTCCTTAGGTCTCGGTAATATACTGAGTACTATTGCAGATGCTGAGCCACGTAAAGAAAAAGTCCTGCTCTTATGGATATATTTAGGTGGAGAGGCAGGTATTAAAACAATAAATCAATAGGGATATTACATAATGTAGTATGATATCAGGAAATGGCAAATGCTGTGAAGAAAATTAAAGAGCATAGACAATGGATAAAGGACATCATTATTTTAAGTAGGGTGAGCACATTAGGCCTTCTGAAATGGTGACATTTGAATGAGAATGCTCATGGGACAGCATGGAGGCCAGAGTGATTGAATACATAGCAAGCCAAATAAAGTCTGAGACATAGATTGGCGTGGTACTTGGGGGCTAGATTACGTAGGGTTTGACAGGTCACAGAGTACATTTTAAATTCAATTTTAAATTCAATGAGGTACCATTGATGTATTATATGTGTAAAAGGGAGTGATATTAGTTCTGTTTCAGCCACTTTAGAGAGAATAGTTTGTAGGTTCACAAGAGAGAGAGTAGAGGAGATTTTTTACTGTCCAGATGTGACGATGGATTGAAGTGGTAGTGGAGGAGGTAGGAAGAACTCATTCATGTTAGTACATAGTTTGAAAGCAGAGTTGACATTTGCTAACGGTTTGTATAGTAGGGTGGGAATGGAAGCGAAGAATGAGGGACGACTCCAGAATGATGGCCCTGAGTATGTGGGTGACTGACAGAGGAGGAACTCTGATGGAGTCCCAAGCACTGTGCTTATCAATTAGGAGTTATGCAAGAAGCATTACTTCTCTTCCCTCTTACTCCACCTTTAACCTTTAGGCCCTTGTGAACATCCTCGCTTCCAGTGATCTTTCATTCTAAACTAAGCTCAGAGAAGGTAAGGATCATATCTGTCAAGCTTACTGTTTAATATCCACCACGCATGGCACATAATAGGAACTCAGTTATTTATTGAATACATAAATGAATAAGTGTGAGTTATTATGATGGACCAATAAAGATAAAGTAACATAGACTAATGAATTATCTAGATAATGTGGTGTTTGCCTTTCTTCTTCAACTCCTGGGTGTGGTGCCAGAAATGGCACAAAGAAGTAATATCAGTGATGGGGATCTACAGGCATGATAAAGGAGCGTTTTAGTTTTCTTCAGGTTAAAGCATTTGGAAGCATTCTCTGCTACAACAGTTAAGCTATCACTGTAAAGCTTTTTTTTTTTTTTTACAGAATTTTCTTTCAACAAGATACTGGGTATCATAGTGAATTTTAGTTTTAATTTTCTGTAAAGACCTTGCCAGTATTGCTAGTCTAAGAACATTTTTGTATTCATTTATTGCTAATATGTGTTTCAAGAACTGTAATTGCTAAACTCTTGGATAACTGAATTTTATTCATTCATTTCTTAATTAATTTCACAATACTTACATACTGTACTATGTGTACAAACCAAGATCTTTTTTTTTTGGGGGGGGTAGGTTTATGTCTTGTACCAAGTTTATAAAATCCTTTGAAATACTACTAATTTTCCTATAGGATATCAAAATAGGTTTCTATAATTAGTGCCACTTTACTGTAGATTTATTTTCTAATCATAACATTAATAGAGTTTAATGGAGCATTTAAATATGTGCCATGCATATTCTAAAGACTATATAAATATCCTCATGCAGTCGTATATTTAATAGCATTTATCTAAGTTGTGTCCAGCCAAAGTTCCTCTTTGAAAATCTTTCAGAATTAAACATGATAACATGATAAGGGGTGAATGCAGTTCATTATCTCTGAAGTATTAAAACAGTATGATTTGTGAATACACAAATGCACATCCTTTCAGCATATCCATTAATGTAAAAGGCAATTTGAATGGCAGAGGTTTTTCTTGGATGCTACATGGGATATGGCTCCTATCCATTTTAAAATTCTCTTTGCAGTGACATTCTAGTTACTGTAGGAGGTCTTAATTTTGGAATGAGAACATTCATTCAAGTGCAGCTGAAATATATCTGACATTACTTTTTCTGTGCGTGTATGTATTGGTAACTATGATATTGTCTGTTTCTAATAAACTTACTGAGGTTTTTGAACCAAACACCTGATTTATAAATGTTCATGTTATAGTTAATATGAACTGTAAGGATTAAGTAAGAAAGGGGGGAAGTAAGACGCACACTTTGAACAAACTGGAAAATTCCTTGGTACAAACACAAATAACCTTTGTTCCGTCTTTCTCTGGCTCTTGTCAATGACCCTCATTCTATTTTCCAGACTAGCCTTGGCTGCTCTGGAGAGTACATTTTCTGTGGCCCTTCCTTGTGATCTCATCTCCTCTAAATATTCAGAAATCCTCATGGCACAGTGTGTAAGCAATCCATGGTTTTTTAAAGAAAGTATGTTTATTATATGTTGACTTGCAAAAATATTACTCAGATCATTCTAAATCAAAACTGTCTGCATTAAATTGTTTTCCCTTTCATAAAATTTTGGGAGATATTTCCTTGGGGAAAAATTTGGTCACAAAATTGAGTGCAAGAAATTGTGTCAAATTTCTTTTCACAGTATACAAACTTAATCATGTACTTCAAATGGTTTGTTGCAACTTCTAAACCCCACGATCCAGAAAAAAAAAAAAGGAAGAAAGGAAGGAATACTTCATCTATTCATTTCCCTCCTTAAATGCAATCCACAGGGTGGGTAATTAATTATAATAGAGTCAGAGAAACTCCACCTCTGTACTAGCCCACTCATGCTGCCCACTTCCTACTTTTGTGAGCTTAGTAGAACCTTGGTCTTGTGAAGAATTTAATATAAAGGGAATCTTTAAGATGTGTTTTTTTTTTAATAACTTTGCAGCTTCTACAGTAATAGAAGGTATTAATAATATAGATAGAGGTTAGAGTGGTTGCTGACTTGAGTCCTAGCTCAACTAGTTATGTAGATGCTTTGCTATCGAACAATTCTTAGCATAGTCTCTGCATCTATGAGATGAGGAAGTTACTCTAGGTGATTTCTGAGCTTTTATTTTTTTTAGCCCTAAAGCTATTGACTTGATGAGGGCCTGGAGCCAGGTAATGCATATCTGGGACCTGAAGTTAGGTTTTCTGTTTTATTCCAGGCTCCTTTCTGTTATCACAACTGCCTTTGACACTAATTCAATATGTGAAAAATAAATGTATATGTACATGCAAATAAAAAATATGTATACACATAAGATTTAAGCTCACTCAGACTGGTTTTATGCTTTCTCAGAATGATGCAGCTTGTGTGGAAACTGGCAGTCAGCTCACCTGTCAACCTCAGCCCAGTTCACCAGTTTCTCTCCGAGCTTTTCCTGGAAGATGATGTGAGATGATACTTTCTTTCAAGGGGATATTCTTTAAGCAAAGTACCTATACATTTGCACCATTGTGCCACAAAAATACGGATTAAAATAATAAGTACCACCACCCTCCTCCCACAAACTGCTCATTTATTTTCCCTGAAGAAGTGATTATTTCATGTTCTTTGTCTTTATTTTAGTCATTGGTACTTAGTATTTATAAGATAGCTCCTTATTGAACCTGCTTACTGTTCATTATCAAATTTGCATGTATTTCACATAGCCAAGACTCTTCTATAATGTCCTTATTCACCAAGGTATAAACTTTGAAGAACATAGCCTATTTAAATGCTTATCTACTCAAGTCATCTGAAATGTTTACAAAGCTAGAAGTTGTTACCTTTAAGGTCCCTTCTTGCTGTGAGGGAGTGGACCAGGATGACAGTGTGGAGGTTAAAGCACGCAGGGCTTTAAAGTGGCCACGAGACCTTTGCTTAGTCACACAAGACTTACTGTTATCAATCTCTGAGCTGCCTACTCTGCAGAATATCAAGACTTGTCTGTAGTTGCATTTATCCTTGGCTGAAAAACAAACTACTTGATGACATGCAACATTGATTTAAAATCCAGTGACCCCTCCCAAGATTTTCCCATATTCAAATATTGTCTCTGATGTGTACACCCCTCTGAACTTTTCTCTGCCACTAATTCATGATGTGACATGGGGTAATAATTATTCCTCTCTGTTTCTGTGTCCTCATCTGGAAAACTAGAATTTCGGATTCAGTGACCTTTAAGATCCTTGTTAGCTTGATAATCCATTATTTTCCTGTTTAGGCCCTTTTGTCAGCCCTTGAAACAATGTGTCTATTCCCCCAAATTGATAATAAGTGGCATATTGACTGGTAGTTTATGCCTCAATGTAAATGCACCCATCACTGTATTGCTCTTTGTAAAATTACCATTTATATTCAAGATTAGTACTCTATATTTCTCTTGAACTGAGTGCAAACGCTTCAAGCTTGGATGACTTTAATATTTAATACTGAAAATCATATTGACAATGAATTTTGAAGAAAAGAATAAAATGCCCAATATAACTGCATCATTGTTTATATTTGATTATTGAGTAAGGTTCAGGTTATTTGGCATCCTGTGCTTGCTACAGCTTTCACAAAATTAATTTTGCAGTTGTTCTTGTTTGTAATTTAAAATCCTGGTTTGAATTTATGCCTTTTAAAAACTCAGATGTGTGTGTTACATGTGTAATTTATCTACAACTTTGGTAATTATCTGTTAATATTTATTGAGCAGTTCTTGGATGCATGGCACAAAGCTAATGTGTTTTCCAGTAGCAAAATGGATCTGAATTAGTAATTCTCCTAATGGAAAAGGCAGTTTAAAAGTCATTGCTCTGAATATGATGATATTTGTTGTAGAATAGATACAGGCTTAGGCCTTTGGTTGACACTTCTCTGCTGTGCCTCTATGGCTGTATTCCTCTCCCTTGGAGAGGAAAATCCAGATAAACTCTTATAATGTAAGGTCTGTGAATCCTTTTGACTAGGTGATCAAGTATGGTTGGGAACATTGAGAGTAGGTGTTCTTCATATTTATGAATTCTTTATGACTGTATTCCTTGAAGAACAGAAGGTGAAACACAATTGACTTTTAGCCTTAGTGTGGTATATTAAATGTGGTATGTGTGTATGTGCATGCTGAGTAGTGAGACTTAGTACTTAAGAATGCGGGCTCTACAGTCTGCCTGCCTGGGTTCAATTCTATGACAGTGACAGGTTATTTCACCTTTCTAAGTCTCATTCTTCCTACCAGTACACAGAAGCAGTAAAGGATGAACATAAAATGCTTAGAACTGTCTGACACAAAGAACATAGTAAACAAAACCTAAAACTTGTATTTTACATTTTATTAGTATGGATTTTGGGAATCAAAATGAGTGTTCTGGAAAGATGAGTTAGAATAATGAGAGTAGGAAAATAGATGTTGAAGCTTAAAATCTATACCAGTTAAATAAAAATTTACAGGATGCTGGGGGTTTCCCTTTTCAACATAATCATAAATCTTTCCTCTTACCAGTGAGTGGCTTGGCTAGAGACCAGAGATGGATATTCCATCTATAATTACTGCTATGAAAAAATCCTTTATAGGTGATGGCTCGAGCTTACACTGTGGATTGTAAGATGGTATATGGAGCTGCTATGCTTTGTAGAAGCTAAAATTGCCCTCACATTCCACTTGCATATCATTTTACCAGGAATGAAAAATACTGTGACATGAGCTATGGGTGTACTGGCAACTTTTGCAATGGGGCTGACAAAGAATGTGGATGGATGATAGTCTGAGAATTCAAAAGAATCATGACAAGTTGGAGAAATAAGCTTTACTTAATAAAATAAAGTTAGATTGAAACAAAGATTCAGTGGCTGACAAATGAGGGGAAGGTATGAGGAGCTGACTTAATAAGAAATGTAAGAGAAACAAATCTGTACATCCAAGGGAACCTCAAACAGCAGATAAAGAAGCAAGCTAGTCCTATAGTTCCATGTGATGAAAAACCTTGGGGGGCAGTCTGTGATGGGAGAAGCCCAAGACTAACTATATAATGTGCTTGTACCATACAATATTTGCGTTTCCACTCTCACAGTAAAACGAAAGAAGCTAGTCTTTCTCTACAGTGTCTTCCAATTTAAGGAATTCTATGAGTAGTTGCCCTTGTCAATGATTAATATGTAACTGTTTCCTCCCATACTAATCATTTACCTTTCCCTAACATAAAAACACTCACTTCTAATATATGTATATTTCAAATACTTTCCTGTGAGATGATGTCTTCTTTTCTTTCCTTTTTTTTTTGCTTTTTATATGTCTTTTCTAATTGAGTTTCTCCTATATGTTACTTTAGAAATCATTAGAGAAGGCTCAGTTTATGTAGTTTTTGGTCTTAAGAAAATTCACTTATTCTGTAAAATCAAGCACTTGGTAAATACTGTTTGTATTGCTACACCTATAGTCTTGTCAAAACATCCAAAGGTATTTAGTTGCATTTAATGCATTTTATATTGACTTATCTGCCTTTACTAATAGTCCATTCTTTTTATAATCATCCTGATAAACTATTCTGGTTCTAGGCTTCTAAAGAAACATGAATAGTTTCTAGGCTATGTGAAAAATGAAAGCTTTAGTAAGATAACAGGCCGAGTTGTTCCTAGATGAGTACACCAAACACACACACACACACACACACACACACACACACACAAAATTGAAGGGAAGGTGAAGTATATTGAATTTCTTTCTCATTAAACCAGCTTCCTGATTTTCATTATACCTTCTCCTTAATCCTCATGGGGTCCTCCCTGGTTTCTTTCAAGTCTAGCCAATAGCTTATTTCCATAATAGGTAGCATTCTGGCTGCAGTGAGCTGTGCTTTTTATAAGCACTAAGCTGATTTTGGTGCCCTCAGATTTACTGATGTGTCTGCCAGTTGACATTTTCTGTTAAATGACTACTGTGTGCAAGGTAATGAGGGAGTTAGTTTTTTAAAGTCCTATCGAGTGAAAAAATCTTGGAGGGCAGCATGATTGCATTTAAATCTTTTCCATTGTTGCCTATCTGTGTGACCTTGGACAAGGTTCTTTAACCTCTGTAAGCCTCAGTTTGTCTTCTATAAATGCAGATAGCATTCATACCTACCTCACTGGTTGGTGGAGGAATAAAAGAGATCATATGTAATTTTAGCATTCAGTAAACTAACACTAGTTACATTAACTAGTATTTATAGAATGTATATGTGTGTGTCTGTGTGTTTGATACACAACAAAACAATCATGTTGATGGGTATCTGTGTTTGCATGGGCCCCTGCTCACATTGGGTACTCAGTGGTCATTATTAGATTGAAGGATTACATTCAGATGTTGAGAAATTTATGATTATAAGTCTCTGGAATCAAAGCTGACCATCTTGTTGAGGAGAACTTGATGAATAGAAATAATAGGTTTATTCAGTCTCTTCTCTTCATCCCTTTCCCTCCTCCTCCCCTTTCCTCCCCTCTCCTCCTCTCCTTTCTCTTTTTCTTTCAATTGATTTGGTGGCAGATCCTCACAGAGATGAAGAGAAATTGGGTGGCTTCTAAAGTTTCATCCCAACTTCTTTTGGACTGTCTTAGGCTTTTAGGCTGAAAGATTCACACATGCATACTCTTGATACACATTTTTCCTTTTTAGCCATTTATGACATAAATAAAAGTAGTTAAAATGCTGGGAGAATGATGGCAGAAATTCCAGATGGGAAGAATTTCTAATAGGATCCTTTATTGAAAATGAAGTTATGAGAGTGGAATTAACAATGAAAAGCTTATATGGCACTGATGGTTTTTATTTATAGCTATTTTTATCCTAGAAGAATGTGCCCCTTAAATGACATTCCCAAGACATTAAAGAATCTATTTTCTGAAAATTTAGTATGTTGTTAATATCCAACTGTTTTCTAGTCCTGTTTTCCAAATCTGTGTCCTTGAAGTGCAAAGACTTCATTGACATATGCCAAGCCCTCTTACAAAGGATATGTGTGGATGAATGGGAACTAGAGAGAACAGGCAAAGCATTAGTATAGGAGTGAAGATAACTTTTAAAGGCAGCCTGCTCTTTGAAGGTTTGTTCAGAAACTATTACAACAATACCATAGTTCTGAATAGATTATTAAGAATATACAGCAGAAAGCCGGTTTGCCTGGGTTTCCTGTTACAATCAGCTCTGCATTCTCAAAAGCATCCATGTCAATGAGATGCAGCAGCTGAACTTTCATCTCACTCTTAGAGATAAGTTTTTTAGGAGGTCACCTTTGCAGAAAGTGTGTGGCCGGGGCGGGGGTGGGGGTGGGTGGGTGGAGATAAAAAATAATATCCCATTCATGCCATTGTTTAAAAATACAGATACCTATGTGTATGTTTGGGAGTATCTCAATTGTGTGTAGGAGCTAAGACTTTCTTTCCCCAGTTCAGAGTAAAAAATAAGACAGAAAAGCTTATAGCTTACTCAGGACAACAAACAACCTGCTTTTTCTTTGAGGGAAAATGCTGTCTGTCTCATTCAGTACCAGTATTTCAAGTTTCTAAATGGTACACACAGCAGACTTCCAAGAAATGAAGTGCTAAATGAATGAATGAATGAATGAATGAATGAATCCATGAAGGAGAGAGTAATCAAATGAATGAGAATTGATCCAGAATGTAGACTCAATTCTATTAGATTCTCCAAAGTGTATTTTTATCCTACTATTTTCTGTTATCTCCATATATACTTCTTCGGAGAGAAAGGCAAGGATTTGAGAAATGTTGGGGTGCCAGCCTGGGAAAGCTTGCACTTTATGACACTCTCAGCACCATCGCCAGCACATCAGCACGTGATTTGAGGAAGCGCTGGTGGAGAAAAATAAGTTAGCAACACGTTGGCTTATTGAGTTGGGAGAGCAGAAATCATATTGTTACCAGAAAATGGGTGTCCTCCTTGGCACAGTGTCCAGGTTCTTGGTATCTCGAGCAAGGAATTGAATGAGACACACACCAGAGTGTACAGATGAAACAAAGAGATAGTTTATTGAAGGAAAGTACACTCCAAAGAGGTAGGAGTGGCCGGAGCAAGGAGGAGAATGACTCAAAGGTCTCAATCGGCAAAGGGAAAGCACACTCCTAAGTGGTAGGTATAGGCTTGAGCAGAAAAACGGCTCAAGAGCTCTAAATAATGAGGCTTTGGTAGTTTTATTCTCTTTGGCTGTAAGAGGTTATGCCCATCTGGGTGTGGGGCCTCTTGATTGACAATTTTGATTGACATGGGCTGTGACATCACCTTTTTACTGCTCCTGTTTTCTTTCCAAAGTCAGTTACCTCCTGTGATTGTTTGTCTTGGGGGAGGGATTACTAGAAAAGGGTGGTATCAGGGTGGTGATTACACCAGCAAGGCTGG
Organism: Lyroderma lyra; assembly: GCA_004026885.1. Lineage (NCBI taxonomy): Eukaryota > Metazoa > Chordata > Mammalia > Chiroptera > Megadermatidae > Lyroderma > Lyroderma lyra. Next base: position 230,261 of record PVJL010000017.1, read on the forward strand.
TCCTGTGGGAAGGGTCCCGAGATTCCCCCTATTCTATCTGCCTGCCTTACTTTCCTCATAAGAGGTGTGATCCCCTAAATCTCTATGGGAAGTTGAGGGATGGAAGGTCTCATCTTCTGTATCTGCTTCCTGTTGAGTGGGTCGTTTGTTGTCCCTACCTGTCAGGGACTCACAGAGCTCTCACTCTATCTGATCTAAAAGAGAGAAGGAGTCTCGAGATCTTCCTGGGAGATCTTGTTGATTTCTTTGGTTGGGATGGGCTAGAAGCCTTGCCAGGCATCAGTTGTATCCTGATGGTGCCTAGATGAGGAGAAATTTAGTTAATCGTTTTAAAAGCATTGGCCTAAGAAATAGGCCTCAAAGCCACTGATGCAGGGTGGCTGCATGACATAAAGTCTGTTCAGCCCCATGGAGTTTGTGTCCTGTTGACTTTGGGCTCCACCGGCCACCCAGGTGTCACCACTTATCCAGGAATGGCCTGGCGATGATATAATCAACAAGCACAGATTTATGGCCACCAGGATAGTTAGCTAAAGTTTAGCACACACAGCTAAGCAAAGTTTTGTCATCACAAATCACAACTTTTAGGATGACTAACCAAGGCTGGAGACAGGGGACATTTTGTGAATACAATTAGCAAACACAAAGTACAAGTTTTTCTGAATGATTAACCGAAGCAGGGCAAAGGATATCTAGGAGATACAGGCTAACAGCCTATTGTTTAAGTTTTGGGGTAATTATCTAAAGCAGGAGGCAGGATGAAGACATTTCATGGTTCAGGTTAGGAGCAATCTATCGTTTAAGTTAGAGTTAAAGGAAAACTGATTGAGACGGTGGTTAAGGCTGGGGAACTAAAAGTCCCTATAGTGAGAGGCTCTTTCATTTGACCCAGGTCAACATTATTATATAGGATCCAGAAATGCATGTGGATCCAAATCTAAATTGGAAAAGTATTAAGAATGGAGGTGAGAGATAACAGAAGTTGAAGTCTTTATAGGCTTACCTTGGATATATGGCAGGTTTGGTTCAGGACCAATGAAGTAAAACAAGTTGTAATCTTTTTTGCTGGTAGAAGGTCTTCCCTTCAGTTTATAAAAAATGCAACATCTGTGAAATGGAATAAAGTGAAGCACAATAAAACAATATCTGCCTGTATCTCAATTTGATGATGGAGTAAAAAACTGTTAAGTACTCAGATCCCCCTCTGCTATGCAGAGCAAACAACATTTACATAAGTATTTTCCTTAGAGAATAAGGTTAACAGGCAAAGAATTCAAGAGTGTTTGAACTGTCTATTATGCATATTTTTTGAAACCAGATTTAAAAAGTGTAAGAAGAACTAAATGTATTGTTAAACCACCTGGCCACAATTTTCATCAACATTTATGTCAGGAAAGTTATTGTGAAGTAATAATTTAAATAAAGATACTAACCTTCCTAAATATTAATATTTAACAGTAGACATAATTAAGAAATAAAAATAAAAGTTAATAAGTAGAAACATATTTACATATCTGATAATGGATTTGCATCCTAAACCTGTAAGGAACAACTCAACAGGGCAGAGAACACAATACAAAACTGATCAAAATGTTGGAAGAAACAATTCACTGAAGAAGATAGGTAGATGATAAATACACACATGAAAAGATGTTCAACATCATTAGTAATTAGTAAATGTAAATTAAAATTGCATTGAGACATAACAACATTTTTATTAGCATGGAAAAATAAAAACAAACTTGGCAATATCAAATGCTGACAAGAATTTCAGAGAAACTGAAATTTTCATGGCTGGTAGGAATGAGGCATGATAAAGCTACTTTGGAAAACACATTAGCAATTTCTATAAGTTAAACATAGTATCAAGCATTCTTACTCCTAAATACTTAGTGAAGACAAGTGAAAACACATTCCTACCTTCTACCTCTGCTATCAAAAATTAAAACCTGTACGGGATGTTTATAGTGGCATTATTTAGAGTCCCTAAAATTTAGAAACAACTCACACATCTATCAATTGATGAATGGATAAACAAATGAGGCTACATCCATCCATACAGTTTATACATTCAACAGTAAAAGAAACAAAATAATAATCCATGCAGAAGCATGGATGTCTCTGACATGCTTTATGCTAAATGAAAAAACCCAACTCATAAGTCTGCATCCTTTGTTACTCCATTTGTATGATATACCAGACAAGACAAAACTGTGGGACAGAAAACAGTTGCTTGTTGTCACGTATCTGTCTGGGGGTCAGGATTCATAGGAATGATTTAGATGTATGTAAATTATACCTCAAAAATAACTTTAGCAATAGCATTCCAATACTCAAATATTTAATGTACTCATAATAATGAGGTGAATCAGTATGTATATTTATCGAAGAATAAAATCTTCTGTATCTTGTGTCAATAGTAAATACTTGGGGATGTTAAAACTGAAACTGCGTGAATTTCGAATATTACTAAGATTTTTAATCCTCACTAACCATCTCTCCAATTTGGAAAAAAAATAGCTTAATTTTATACCTTAAATACAGTGAATTAAAAAAAAAAGAAGAGAGAATCTTTGTGAGGATCTAAATTCTTGGCTTTTGAAAAAAAGAAAAATAGAGGAAAGAGAAAGGGAAGAAAAGGTGGAAAGGCAGAAACATAAGAGAAAGAAATTGAAACATGAGGCATAAGGAAGAGGGAAAGATAAGAAACGGCAGCAACAGGAATATTGATGAAAATGTCATGTATGTATTGAGTGCTTACTATGTACCAGCCACTGTGACAAGTGTTTATTTGGATAATATAGCTTACTCTTTACAACAGCCTAATGGAGTAGATACCCCATGTTGTTATTCCCACTTTGTTAGAAGGAAACACAGGTTTTAGGCAGGCTATACGGTTCAGGCAACCTCACAGCTAAACATTTGCTGTTCAGGTACAGCTGCTGCTAAAGCCTGTGCTCTGATTCTCTTATGGGACTTCGTGATGAAAGACTTGGCTACTTCAATGGATTATTGTAGTAATCTCAATGAACTGTATGTCAATACAGGCATGGTTGTTCTGGTTTATATACTGTGGAGTATAAGAAATTAAACAGGTGGGGAAATAATGGAGCTATTAACTTCTTCTTGGTTTGGTCTAAAACTAGTGTACCCCGACACTCATTTTCCAAGGGATCCTCTCCTTGGTGAGAACCTTTGCTTGACATTTTTGTTTGATTGTCTACTTTGTCATAGTAAAAGCCATGAGACCACATTATTCACCTCATCAAGTGTCCCTCTGGGGAGAAAATAAATATAAATAGTCTCTGTCAAAAGACATCTGTATTGTTTCAAGCTGGGTACTTTGCCAGATGAAGTATTAAATGGGGGCTGATGTCATAAAAAGAGAACGATCAAGAATTAGGATGATTTTGGTGTGCCTCGGGAATATTCATCAAGGTTACAGGCGACGTGCAAGGAATAGATGACCCTCGTGATAAATTAGTGCTGGTGTATTTTGATGAATTGAGTATTAGAGATATCACTTACCCTTATGGAAGAATCCATATTCTATGAAGGACGGTTGCATCAGAACTTTCCCAGTTCCCTGGATAGACCTGAGTAGTGCATAAAGATTTCAGTGGTAGGTATCCAGATTTCTACTTAACGGATTTTCTTTTCTTTTTTTTTTTTTTTGACATAAAGATATTTTTTAATGTGTATTCCCTGGGTAAGACCCAGAAATACTGATTCACAGAGAGCAAAAACTAAAATTTTTAACATATATCAGAAGTGATGTTGCTGTAAGTGGTCTATGGACCACAATTTGAGAATACCAATTATAGAATAAAGTTCATTTTGAATAGCATATAGTGAGCTTGGTTTCAAAAATCAATCTATTTTGATTGCTTGCAGTAAAGATACTTGCTAAAGAAACATTGGAGTGGAGTCTAAAAACTAAGTCTGTGTTTGGTAGTGCTGCTTTTCCGCAGCTGCTGTAAACTGGGCAGGGGCCAATTGAGATTAATGATCTTTGGCTTGACTAGCTCTGCTTAGCTCTCCATTAATCCTTAAAGAAATGACCAGATCCTAAATTATTATTGATTCATTGACAGACTCTTTCAACCAAACTGCATATGTTTGAAAATAACTTAGGACACGAGCACCCTCTCTCAGAAGCTGCCTTAGGTGTATTCATACACAGTAGAATGGAGAGGTACTTCAGTCATCATGAAGACTGGACTTTGGACCTGTCCCTTGGTAATATTCTTGTTTCCTAAAATAAATGTAAGACATGCTCAAGTGGGATAATTTGTTTGTTTAGTATTTTGCTCGAAATTTGTAAAAGGATCTTCTGAGAGCATTGGTTGTTGGAAATATGTCTTCCCAAATTCCAATTTTACAATGTGTCAACAAGAAAACACTTTTCACAAGTTATACATTAACCTGAAGCTGATTCCATCTGATATGGGAGAGAATATTTAAAAGAAGAAAATGAGAGCCATGACTTAAAAATCACCCAAATTTGCAGGGTGTAATTTTTATTCTATTTTAAATACTTTTTACTTAATGTTGTATGACAGTACTAACTTAAATACAGAACTCTTAATATGTGATAGTAAATTGTTTCTTGGATAGTAATCAACATATAGAGAACTTTTATTTTTTTCTTAATTTTTTTTAGAGAGAACTTTTAAAACCTCAAATTATGACAAACAAAATGAAGGATAATATTGAAAGTGACAAGATAAAAATTTTAATTTTTAAAAATAATTATTCTCTCTGTCACAATTTAATCTGCTTAACCTGATGCTTTTTAATTGTCCAAGTCATATAAGTACATTGTCAAAGATTAGTAACATATGAAGGAATATTATTTCTACCATTCTTGTCCTTTTCTCATTACTCTCTACAAAGCTAAACATTATGATGATTTTAGAGTGCAGTTTTTAAATCATTCTGTACATTTACTCACATATACAGGGGTTGGCAGCGGTAATGCCAGTTGATAGGGTATGAAAATGTCTTGGCATAAGATGGACAGCAATTTGAACATTGCACCTAAAATGTCTTATAGTGTGTTTGAATGTGATATTGCTGTTACAGAATCACATGCTTATGATTTTGTAGTAAAAGATTTGGTATAGAGTAGCAGTTTATAAGAAAGGGACACTATTCGTGTCAGATCCTGTACGTGTATTTATATCAGTAGTTTTTGTTTAACAAATAGGGATTACCTTACAAACATTTTTCTGTGGGTTGCTTTCGCCCATTTTCTATGTTTTGGTAATTTGATGGCTCCAGTTCTATTTTTTAAAAATACATGCATACTAATAATTCCTAGTATGGAACATGACATATTGATTATTTCATTATTAGCTATGATTTAGGTTATTTCAGATTCTTTGCATTTAAAAACAATGTTGCACTGGACATCGGTATTTATTTGTCCATAATTCACTCACACATAGATGCATATTAATTCATATCTGAATAAAAATTGAGATAGATTTAGAAGAATGAATTTATACTACTACCAAATTACTATAGAAGAGACTCTCCCAATTGATTTGCATTAACTGTGTATTAAGTTTTGTTTTAAGTACGTCACCAAGACAGAATATTATCATGTTTTTGCTTGTTCCAATTTGAAGGAAAGTAAGTTGTTGTTTTGATTTCTATTTTTCTGTTCACTAGCGAGGTAGAATATCTTTTTATATATTTATTGAGCATTTCTACTTCTTTTTTTCTCTGTAAATTTCCTATTTATATCTTTACTCATTCTTCTTTTGAAGTTGTAAAACATTTTATATACTCTGCATATTGATATTGTGTCAGTTATATAGGGAACAAATATATTCATGGGCTTCACACTTGCTTTTAAGAATTTGTTTATGTTGGCTTTTCTTCTTTAGAAGTTTTAGATTTTATTTCATTTTTGTATATGAGCAAATATTTTTCTTGATGACTGGATTAGATTTCTTACTTGGCACAGCCTCTCATAGCCCAGTTCTTTAATATTTTCTGCTAATATTTTCTATTTGCTTTTTTATGTTTAACTTCTTTTTCTTGGACTTCATATTTTCTTCTTCCTTGGATACTTCTTACTTCATTATTGGAGCACAACCTCAATTAATTTTTTAAGAATGGTTTTGTTGATGTTACAATTTCTGAATGCTTGCAATTTAAAAAAAAAGTTGTATTTTATATCTTGCTTGACTGTTGGATTGCTTGGGGATGACATTCTAGATTCTAAATCAGATTTTTTGTTTGTTTTTGTTTTGTTTTTTATTTGTTTGTTTGTTTGTTTTTATTGGGGTGACATCTGTTAGCAAGGTTACATAGGTTTCAGGCATACAATTCTACAGTGCATTGTCAACTTGATGTATAATCAGTTCACCACCTAATGTGACTAAATCAGATTTTTAATGCCATCTCTACATGGTCTTTTATTTATGTTGAAGATAAGAAGTCTGATAGCAATCTGATTTTTTTCTAATATAGATAATTTTTATTCCTTTCCTGGATACTTTTTGGATTTGCATCAGAAACCTTCAAAATTGTTTCACTTTTAAAAACATACTCTGTTAATCCTTCTAAATGTTCTACAATTTGATCAAGATATCTAAATATGAGTCTCTTTCTATTAATGTTTATCATCATTTGATAAACTTCTAAACCAAATATGTGTGTTTTTAATTAGGGAATTTTATTTTGTCATATCTGTTCTGCTTGTTCTACCTGAAAATTTAATTAGATTTGAGAACTTCCTTAACTAATCTCCATGTCTGTAAAACTTCTCTTCATTCATACATTCCACCTGTTTTTGATGTTTGCATTGCTTTTTGGAAATACCCTCAGCTCAATCTTCCAGCTTATTGTTTGAGTGATATCTGTGCCCAATCTATTACTAGAGTTTTTAATATCAGGACTATTATGCAGGTATCGTCCACTTCTCAAAAATTTGCATTATACCATTTTGCTTTTAGGAAAGGTCTACATTAGCAACTGTTTTACTAACTGAGATGCTTCTGAAGAGGATTTTGCTTTTGCAAGAAAAGTGAAAATAGAGTTCAGCATTTGTTTTGCAGTGAGCCATTAGCAAGGCAGTGGGCACTCGAAGCAGTGGGAGTGGCCTGGCCAAGCTCTTTCCCTGGAAACTTCACTCAGCATCTCAGCATCAAGCTACCATAGCTTTTAACTGTGTCTGTGAGTATCTATGAGTTATCTCTGTTCATTTTGTACATTTGTTAGAATATGCCCTAAGATATCAGAAAAGCCTAAGAGAGCTCATAAGAGTGTATGCTTAGTGTAAAACCAGACATAATCAAGCATTTGGTATGATTTGGTAGGTTGTATTTTGGTTCTGGGAATTCTCAAACACTTTTCCATATAAATTGATGGTAATTGCATCCTTGTTTTATGTCATTTCAGCTTATGAATGATTTTATAAGAATGCTGTGCTTTCAGAAAGTGAGAAAAACCTTACTTATTTTTCAATGTCTCAAAGTCTTCCCCGTTCCCCCACCCCCCGCCAGAAATAAGACCTCTTTAATGTCTTCACATTTATATTTATTACTTAGATTTATTTTTATATCTTCTGCTTTTTCCCATGTGGTTTCTTTTTTTAGTTGTAATTGGTACCTCTGGTAATATTTTAGTTTTCCGTTTAACCTGAGTTTGAAAGTATCTGCCATGGATATCAGTGATGAGACTTTTAGTCTATATGTTGAGTGTTTAGAAAAACAAGGTGTCCTGGTGGTTAAGTAATTGGGGTTTTGGAGCCAGACAGACCTAAGCTTGAACTCAGCTCCACAACCTCATAGCTATAACCTTGGAGAAGTGATGTAACTGCTCTATGCATCAGTTTTTGTCATTTATGATATGAAGCTAAGTAATGATATCTACCATATGGAGTTAAGGATTTAATAAGAAAATATACATAAAATTGCTTAAGATAGTACCTAAAATGTGGTAAGCTCAATACGTATTGTTGGCTATAGTGATGATGATGACAATGATGGTGGTAGTTGTGGAAGGGGTGGAAGAGTTACAGGATCAGGTGTGCCAGTACTTTGTCTCAGGATCAGTGGCTAATAGCCTTACACCCACATCCTCAATGACCACATTTATTGCTGAGCCTTGAAGTAGAAGTTATTGCTACCCTGTGCTCTATGGCAGCAGAGAAGGAGGTCAGGAAGAGGAGAGGGGCTACTGGGTCCAGGTGCCCTAAACACATTCATTGGAGCTTTCTTCACTCTCATTTCTACAGCACTTTGTCCCATGTGTATTTTACTCCGTGGTGATCTCTGGATTTACTTCACTCAGCTGTTTTCTCCTGTTTTCTATCTTTGAGGTAGTCCTCTAAATCTGTCATTTGTCAGTGCTACTTTTTTATTTTCTAGTACTCTTTTGGATCTTTTAAAAATACATTCTTTGCCATTTTATGGATTTGCAGCTGAAAAGAAAATTGATGGGTTTTTAATGAGCCTGCAATCTTAATCCAATCTCCCAATAACTCTATGGGCAAATTTAACTCACAATATTATATAACTAAATATGTTTTAAATTTATCCATAAAGTATTTATAGGAGGAGTTGATTTTGGTTAGCTATAAATAAAATTTGGGCTACAGTACAAGCTAATTACTCCCTAAGCTGTTTATCTTTTTCAATTTCCTTATGCCATTTAGTTGATTTGTTGATACTTACTAAAGAAACTTCCCTTTGCGTAACTATATTTGGCTAAAATAAGAGCATAATCTTGGTGCTTTTATCAGTATTAAAGGTGCAGTCCAGTATACTTTCTACTTCTAACAGATTGGTTCACATTTGCTGACAAAAATTTTTTTCACATATTTGAGAAACATTTATCCTTTCCTATCCTTCATAGAATATTCAGCCTATGACTTAGCAGAGTAAAATCAAGATACTTTTCTCTTCATATGTCTCTCTTCTAGGCATCTAAGGCTCTATACGTAATAGGCAAATATAAAAGGCAAATGAAGAATATACTATCGAGTAGGAACTGACACTTTTTTTTTCCTGTAAAATATCACATAGATTTTGTTGGCCACATACATTCTCTGTAACATATTTTATCTTGTTTTGTTGAAGCATGTACATTGGCAAATAAATGTGGAGCCTTTTGCTAGGAGTACCAGCTTATTAACAACTTGTTAATTTTTCACCGAAGAGGTCCTCAGTACATAAGGAAATATGAATATCAGTGGTTTCTTATTGTAGGAAAAGGCTAGGACGTATGCCCCGGGGTAGGGACTTTTAACTACTTTTCATCAGGCATCCACAGAAGGTGTTGATTCAGGCATCCCTTGAAACAGGGATGAAACATTCTCTGAGCTGGAGTTGTACCCTATAGGGGACCTGGAAAATGAAAGTAATTACTATCCAGGAGTATGCAAAGAGTAGCTTTCATTCTCTCTCATTGATGAGCTAATCTTACAGATATTTAAGAACATTAATTTAATTGACAAAAGTAGACACCAAGGTATCTCTACTGTATCTGAATTAATAATCAGTAAATGTTCTGTGATTTAAAATAGGAACTTCTAATATGACAAATTTAGAGTGAATTTTGGTTGGGAAAGATGGCATTAGTAATTTGGTGAGTGTATAGACTTGTATGTAAAACTGTCTGACCAGCAGATCTTTAAGTGGAAGGAATGACTGAATGAGTAAATAAGTGAATAAATTGGAGAAGAATTCAGAAGGTTGATAACTCTCAGAAAGCTTCAGGAAATTATATTATGTATATTACTATGCAGAATGGAAAAGTAAGAGAATTTAGAGTTTATATTATTTTATTAGTGGATGGCCAAAATTAAGATAATGTAATGCACATATTAGAATGATCAAGTATATATGAAAACTATAGGCACATTTCTTATTATTTTTATATTTTTCTAGTTCAACATCTTTCTAGTCTGAAAGCAACTTTCGTAATTAAATGTGAATGGAAAAACATTAGATGAACTGCTGAATGGCCTTTGGGTTAAGAATGCTCCTCGTTTCTGGAAGGTGAAGTTTGGATAAATTTTAATTATTATTCATTAACTACTATCTATAAAGTACCTCCTATATGTAATGCGCTGTGTTTATAATAATAATATCAAAGCCCCTTTTTTGATGGCAAGTTAGAAGAATTTCTTAGACAGTCTAGGTTCAGAACAGCTATCCAGTGAACATTCTGAAGTCCAAATTAACTTTGGTGAAATACAAAATCAGATGGTTTCAGTGCCTGCCTTGCTTCTTTAAGATAGCTTTTTCATTAATAAAGCTGAGTAGCAGAGTTGCCTAAAGTAATTTATTCCTGGAACCTAATAGACTTAATTTGTCCTTCAGAAATTATATTGCAATTAAATAAAAATCAGTATAAAGAATGGTTTTTAGCTAATCATTGTTAAAAGAAATACTCAAAATAATCAGTCTGGCAGCCTAAATTATTAGATAAATCTGTATGTTTTTTTCTCCACTACTTTTTGCCTGTGTGTGACATTTATTTCAAGTGTTTATAGTTTACTCCTCCATCCAGGTTGAATTTGGAGTTTACTATAAACAACCAGGATGAACAATGGAAGCTCAAATGTTTTTGAGATTCCAAGGTTAAGAGAGTGTATGTCAATTATATCAGGGCCCCTCTTTTTCTCCTTTCTTTAAAAAAATGATATATGGATTTATTCCTATTAATACCAGTGAACCATTGTTAAAAATATTTAATCCTCTTTCTCTTTATATAGATTACAAACACAGACACAGACACATACCCATTGTTTATCTAAAAAATTATTAGCTTCTTGGTTTGCAAAAATTCCTGTCAGTAGGGGAAAATCCATACTCAACTCTGGATCTTTGTTGGTGGTTGTTATTTCTTTTCTAATGTCTGAGCCAAAAGCTGGCAAGGGCATTGTAACTCATAGGATTTATTTTCAGACTGTTCCTTTGGTTAAGAACTTTTGAATCAGTTTATGATTAATGGATAAATGACAAAAATAGAAACCAGAATTTAAAAAAACCCCACAGTCTACAAACAGACAATACAAGTAAGTGAACAGACTCTTTTCCACAATGAATAAATTGAGTAGATTTTTTTTTTTTAATTTTAGGAAATTAACATTTTATTTCAGAATCCAGTTTGTCTTTCCAGGGTTTTCTGCCTCTAGAGAAGGGCTTACATTTTACGTTATGGATCATTCCAGAAAATATTTTTTATAATAACTCTTTAAATTTAATTTGACTACATTAAAATGCTACATACATGCATTTTAATACCACACTAACTGTCTGTACCTAGAAGAAATAACATTTGTTTAGGGCAGTTTGTCAAACAGAACAGCAGGATACATTGAGATTTATATGGAAATTCTACCACAGGTTAATATTTCTTGATGCAGACCTTCAGAACAAATGTGCAGGAAATATGGTCACAGTTAAAATAAATATATTTATAGCAAAGTGGAAAGACAATAGGTTTAATAAATATCATTTTCTCATATAGCAATTTCAGTGTACAGTACCATTATGATATTTAATATTCCATTAGCATCTATAGATCTTCTTGACTGAAGAGAGATAATGCATTCTTGCATGCATTTATTTACTCTCATCTTCTAAATTTGCTTGATGATAAAAGTTGATTTTATTTAAGTGATTAACATCCTACAATGCTGCTCATTACTGTAGTAATTACCACTATTCCTAATAAGTTAATACCTATTTGTCATTTATGCGAAAGATGAAAAGTAAAAAACAAAGCTCTTAGACAGATTATACAGAGCAGCATTTCGGAATTTTAACCAGACTTTTCTAACTTGAAGATCTTCAACTCTAGTAAAACCATACCAACAATAGAAAAACTAAGACTAATGCAAAACTAACTTAAAGTAGATCATTGGCTTATTTGTGCCGTTGGCTATTTTCACTATTACATTTATAGCAGTTTTACTGTGTTATTTATAGAGGAGAAACAAGATATTGTACACAATTTTTGACTTCTAATCATAGAATAACTATTGTTAAAATGCAGATAAGCAGATGTTTGAAACCTGTGTTTATGTTTAACTACTTTGCTTCAGGAAAATGGATAATTAAGGTTGACAAAGAAGCAATACAGGAAAATGTTACTTAATTTTTTCAAGTCAGTGATGGTATTGGTTGTTTACTGAGTCACTTCTCATTGTCTAAATAAAAATCTTTTCTTTGTGAGACCCTGTGCATGAATCCAGTGAGAATCCATGGGGCTCTACAGGTTGAATAAGGTTCACTGCTAGACGTAATCAAGATATGGAGAAAACCTATGTGAATTAATTTATAATTTTGTGCATAGTAGCTATATAATTTTTAAATTCATTTGAGCTTTTATAAATTTTGTCAGTCTATGAAATATTTTACATTATATAAATTATATTCTCCACTATCATGATAAAGCATTCAAAAGAAAAATAATTAATATTCTTATATGCTGCTCATCTGGCTTCCTGTTCTGTTTTCATTATGAATAACTGGCCATTATCCCAAGATGAGACTACCTGAAACTGGCAAGTTTCCAAGGTATTTGTTAAACAAGGAGAATACTGTGCTGAGAATAGAAATGGAATTGCTGTCACATTGTCCATTGGTGAGAAGTTCTGTCTTCTTTCCAGCTAGTGTAAATATCGTATCCATTTATCTCAACTAGAGAATGAACCACATAGTTTTTCCTCATAATGAAGAGGAAATCTTGTGTTATTTTGTCACGAAATAACACATTGATGGCCATGTAAGGTTATGTGTTTTTAGCTATATCAAGCTTTTTAATATCCTTCTTAGTGACTAGCATAATGTTAGGCATAAATGTTCAATAGATGCTTATTAAGTCAAATTAAGAAAACTCAAAAAGAATATAGGACCTATTAATTGTGTTGAGATAGTTTTATTCCCATGTAACTCTATATACTTTATGAGGGAAAAATCATGTAAAATTACAGTAGGAGGTCAAAATTTACACTGTTTTTAAAAACAGTATTTTTGTTTATTTTATATACTATCAGAATATTGGTTGGGTAGATTATATCTCATAAAGTACTACTGATAGTAGCACAAGGTCACACATGTTAAGGAAGGATCCAGGATATAAGAATTGAATAATTAAGCATGTTTTTTTTTTTTCTTTTATCATAATGCAAAGGGAAAACACCACGGTGTATGAAGTAATGACTCAAAATCACAATGTCAAATAGGCATGCCCCTTAAATTAATATTTTTGAAACCTTATAGTTATTACTTTATTCATCTATCCAGTCATTCATGCAACAAATATAATTTGACAACCTGCATCAGCTATGCATTGTATTCAAAACAATCAGAAGAATGTGCAGATTATAGTAATCAGATATTCAGCCCCCAGCATTGTTTAAAATCAGGAGTTAGAAGGAAAGAGACTTGATATCCAGTGAGATATTTTTTGCTGACTACGTCCAGTGAGATTTTTAGCTGAATTATGTTGTGGTCATTAAAAGCAAATTATGTTCATATACATTATGTAAATATGTATCGTTGCAATGAAAATATATTTGTTACTATTACTAAGTTAATAAAACACATCGTGGAATAAGATTTAAAATGTCTGTTTATTTTTAAAAGTTTATCTACAGTATGCATATATCATATCCATTTGTGGGGTACATTCTTTAGGATATATACCTAAAATTTAATAGTTTCTTCTGAGCTGTAGAATTGCAGGTAATAATTTTTCATCTATTTTTTTCTAATTTGTTTAAAATGAGCACATAATTCTGGAACACTAAAAAAAAAAAAAAAAGAACCCTTAAACATATATAGCTCATTACAGTACTAGTAGGAAGATATATTGCTTTCTGATGGCCAACTTTTAGTTGAGAAAATGGCCTGGTTAGTTTAGTGAAATAAATCAACATGTTGCAATACATATTAGAATGATCCTAAGAGGAGAGAGCTTTCTTTTTTCTGATTTTAAAAAAACATTCCATTATTAAGATTTTGACAATAGAACAGAATAGAAAAATAGAAAGAATGCCTTGTTATTAATGGTTAAACAACTTTTTGAGTAAGGCAAAATGTGATTTACATATTTATATATGAGTTTTTTAAAGGAAGCAGATTTTTAAAGCAATGTGAATAAAGGTAGCATAATAAAGGTTGACACTTTTGGTTTTTAGAAAGATTAGAGGGTTGAAGTAACTTAGATAAATTCTATAGCCTGAGTTACATTCTAGAAAATAGGTCAAAGGAGGGTAGGAGTGTGCTTAATACGGTGGAGAGGCTCATGTTACTTTCAACCTGTATAATATTTCAGATGAATAGAGAAATTATTTTGTTTTAACTTGAACTATTTCAAGCATTTTACTTAAACCTGAAGTATTTCCTGAATGAAAATTTATTAGGGTATGTTTGGTCTTTGTATACATGAATATATTTAAATAAAACAATTTAAGTGATTCACAAAAAATACATAATACTAATTTTATATTTGAATTTTAAAATATATCATATTAACACATTTTATAAAATATATTCATATTAAAGTATGAATGCTTTGTATGGTTGTATAAAAAAGGATTTTCTTCCCTGTGGAAAAGAGAACAAAATGATCATCTCTGACCCCAAAATAGGGTATACTTATATTTGCGAAACAAGCCAAGATAATATAATGCATATGCTCCAAATGTTCTCTTTCTCCCTTTTTCTCTTTTATTTTTATATGTGGTATTTTTAAATGTTAATGAAGTATCATATTATGATCGATAAACCAAAAGACTAAGCTGCATAAATTACTGTTTATGTCATTTTTGTTTTTTTCACCCTTGTATCTATTAAGCTGTGCAATCAAAATAGAAACAAAAACAAAAACAAAAAACTGAAATAAAAAATGGCAGATCATAATGCTAAGTGAAATAAGCCAGACAGAAAAAACCAAGAACTACATGATTCCACTCATATGTGGAACAGAAAATTGAAAACAACAAAGAAACAAAACTCATGGACACAGTGAATGATTTAGTAGTTACCTGAGGGTAAGGGGGAAGGAGGTGGAGGAGAAGGGATAGGGACACAGGAGGAAGGATGGAAAGAGGAGTGACTCTGGGTGATGAGCACATAATGCAATGCATGGAGGATATAATGTAGCATTGTACACCTGGAACCTATGTAATTTTTATTGATCAATGTCACCCCGATAAATTTAACAATTTTTAAAAAATCATATGCTTATAATGAAAAAAATGCTCTAATTCTAAGAATATTAAGTTACACTTTAAAAATTTCAAATGACCTCTTGAACTATAAAATTCAACAAGAGATGGGAGTTCCCTGATGGTGTAGTGGCTTAAGGCTTCGGTGTTGGCACTGTCAGCGCTGTGGCCTGGGTTCGATTCCCAGTCAGGGAGCTACCCACATGCAAAAAAGCAAAAAAACAAAAAAAAAAAAAAAACCAAAAAAAAAAAAAAAAAAAAAAAAAAAAAAAAAAAAAAAAAAAAAAAAAAAAAAAAAAAAAAAAAAAAAACCAACTAAAATTCAACAAGAGAAGTTACATTTGATCTTTGATTAGCATCCTTTTTAATTTTGCAAGGAGACAATCCAATTATGGCATTCTAGTCTATGTCTTGATTGTGAATCTCAAGTATATATAGCAAAGCCTGTCCACTTAGAACATTTGGGATGTGATTTAATTGATTACTCTTTTGTGGTATATTCAGTCTTCATCTTAAAAAAATTCACTCAGAGTCATATTCCTGATTACCATGATCTTCAGACATTACTGAGATGGATTTTCAGTTTTTTTCTCTATTATGAATATTAACTAGTTGCTTCCCAAGATTTCAGCTTTACATACATACGTGTGCCGTGGACATCATCTTCATTTGACTTGTGTAAGTTATATGCCTTCTAAAATCATAACATTTTGAGGGGGAAAAGCGATAACATTTACTCTCTAAAACATAAATGGAGAAAAACTGTACATGACACAGCAATCCAAGACAACGTAAGAAAACTTGTTAAGATAACACAACATTAATCTGTCAGTAATTCTCTAAGGAAAAAATTCAAGCGTATAGATTCTAAAAGTTAGAATGTTTATAGAGTTATAAGAACGACAGAAAACAAACAAACACCCCCGCCAAAAAAAAAAAAAACAAAACCCACCTAGATACAAAGGCAGAATCAGTTCCTCTGTGTACTTACTGATTTTGCAAGAAAAAAAGGGAAGACATAAAAGAACTAATTGCAAAGTAAGT
Organism: Lyroderma lyra; assembly: GCA_004026885.1. Taxonomy (NCBI): domain Eukaryota; kingdom Metazoa; phylum Chordata; class Mammalia; order Chiroptera; family Megadermatidae; genus Lyroderma; species Lyroderma lyra. Next base: position 246,507 of record PVJL010000017.1, read on the forward strand.
AATAGAACACATTTTAAAAGAGAATGGGGAGGCATTAAAAGGCAGTCTAGGTCATCATCAGAGCATAGCAGCAACACAGGCACTATTGTGAGCTTTGCCATATAAGGGATCAAAGGAAGACTCAGATCATTTTTTAAAAAATAATGTAAATGGGGTTCTTCTCACAGTGGCCCTAAGCCATTGCTTAATCAGGCTGATCTTGTTGCCTCTCTGATAGTGAGCAACCCCCAAGAAAAGAACATGCTTTCTTCTTCCCCTGCTAATGCCATTGCTCTCTGTATAGCTCTCTGGCTGCTGCTGCTTGTGTGATACACACACTGCAGTAATAGTTATGCCAAAGGGATGGAGACTGACTCATTACTGTGAATCTCCAGGTGTATGGAAGGTTAGGGCCACATAATTGCATCACCACATGAATCCAAAGACTCCTAAAGGGTCAGTTCTAAGAAAAATAAATAAATAAAGAAAGAACAGAGCCAGTAATTGCAGATGTCCACATAGATAGGATTTATCTTGTCAGAAGATAGGCTTAAGGGCATTTCAGGAACTGAATATAAAATGAGACTCAAAAGCAGAACAGGCGTGTTTAGGTGACTTAGAGTAGAGTTCCTGGTTCAGAGCAGAATGTTGTTTTAGGGAACAATAGAGTCCTAGCTAAGTTGTTGAAGGCAAAATTTGGTGCCGGGTTGTGTGTGTGTGTGTGTGTGTGTGTGTGTGTGCACACGTGCATGCAAGTGTGCACATGCAATGATTCAATTGAAGTCAGTTTTTTCCAAAATGCTGCTTGCTTTAGATCAGTAGTTCTCAAATCTTTTGATCTTAAAATTACACTCTTAAAATTTATTGAGTAGTCCAAAGGACTTTGGTTTATGTGGATATGCTTATTGATATTTACTATATTATAAATTAAAACTGAGAACAACTTAAATGGAAGAATATATAAGTTCTATCTTCCATTTGTTGTCAGAGTGGTGACATGGTTATATGCAGCTTCTTGTATATTTATCAGAGAATCAGAGTGAATAAGATAAGTGATGTTTTAGCATTGTTTAAATGTTTTTGACACTGAAAATAATATTGACCTCATGGATCTTCTGAAATTGACCTGGGCACACCAAAGGATCCTTGGACCACATTTTAGGAACCACTACTTTAAAGGATTATGAAATATATTCAGTGGCTCATGATTAATATATGTGGAGTGTAATTAAGTAAAATGGAACAGAATGGAAAATATGAATGTATTACAGATATGATGGAAACAATTTTTTTGTGTAATTTAATCAGCTTGTATGAGTATGTGATCACATGTGTATTTTGTCACAATGCAAAGTATTTTTCTCATTTTAGAAGTTTTACTTTTAAAAGTTTGAAAATCACCTTTTTTTTTTTTTTGCTTTTTTGGTATGTGGGTACCTCCCTGACTAGGAATCGAACCCAGGCCGCAGCACTGACAGCGCCAGCGCCAAAGCCTTACGCCACTACCCCACCAGGGAATTCCCTGAAAATCACCTTTTAAAGTTACACTTATGATAGATTTATTCATAATTGAGATGAGGTCAGATTTCAGGTGGAAAAAAAAGCAGAGGAGGAGAAAACAGTTACACAGGCATGACATTGAAGGACTGAGTAAGAAAATGCCGTAAACATGAATAGCTAACTTGTTCAAAAAAAGAAGAGCTCTTGGATATTTGTGATGAGAATAAAAGTCTGAGCGCTTAGAGTGAAGGAAAAGCTCCACTATCAGACAATAAGATGGTCAGCAGTTTTAGGTCAACTTTTCCTTAAATAAAACTATGTCTCATATTTTGACAAATACGTTATTCTTTGCAGTTCCATTAGCACAAATCCTGACCTCTTTTCTTTATATCCTGCTGCGTAAGCTTGAAAAGCACAATCCCCAGGTACTGGTCTCTTTTTGCTTTTCAAGCCTAAAGATCTGTCAGGCGTATGTCCTATAGATGTGAGTGAATCATAGTCAAAATGACAATAATATGGAATAGAAGCTCATTTCCTGTCTCTTGTCTGGCATTTTGTACAAAAAGTCCTTATTAGTCACCAAAACTTTTATTGAAATAGTCATACTGTATTCACATCATGAGAAAAAAAATGGCAGTTTGAATAATTGAGCAAACTTCACTTAGGGAGTTTTGCATGGCTGTCCTTCACTGGTCTCTGCCTTGATAATCTGGATCACTCAGAGTGGAAGACGCTACTCAGGCCATTCTGTATGTTCTGCAAGTCGTCTCTTGAGTCATAGTATCTCTCTACACCAGATGGATTATCTTATGAATGCAAAGTCCTCATATTTTATTCTTTCTATACTTTCACATTACACACCATAGTTTTGAGTATACAGGGCTCATTAATACCTGTTAATTGATACAATATAAAAAAACTAGAGAGCCTAAGTAACCATGTTGTTTTCTTTGAAATCTGCTAATAGTGACTGAGATAAATGAAAAAAATATGAAGCTAATATTATAAACATAATTTTTATGATAAAGATTTGGTTAAACCCCAAATTTTTACCTATTCAGAGATGAATAAAGATAGTTGTTCCTTATGTTATTCTGATATTTGGACAACTACAAAAGACTTATAAATCATCCAACACAGCACCTTATTTATAGATATGGCCTCAGTGCAATTTATTCTCTACATTAGTCACCCCTTATCAATGGGGGAGACTGCCAAGTCACCCAGTGTGTGCCTGGAACCACGGACAGTACCAAATCCTAGTCAACTTCTTCATCTCTGCTGGAAATATGTCATCAGCTTCTTCACTGGCAAACTCAACCTCCCAGTGAATTTTTTTATTCTTCCATCCAAACCTACTCCTGAATTCATAACTATTCTTTACCTGTAGTAATTGGCTTGATGTTATTTGTTTTAGGGAATCCCTACTGAAGTCTCCGTATAGGCTCAAGGCTTTCTGGTGCAACACATTGCTGTCAGTTGAAACACGTTTTCTGTTTATGTCTTTTACCCACAAATGTAATGTCTGTTATCCTAACTAAGCTCTCACTATAGACTGGCCGTAACTTTTGCAGCTCGAAGTGTGACAGCAAAATTGGCATGAATTTCTTTTTTTCTTCTTCACAATTTCATGGATAGAAGATTAGTTTTTACCATTGATCTTATCAAACTCAACATACAGCTTTTTCCCTTCCTTATTAAATAGAGAACTATTACCTTTTCACTAAGAGGAAGCACTTTATTGCTTTTCTTTGTCATATCCAAATTGCCAGCATCACTACTCTAATATTTTGGGACCATTATAAAGTAAAATAAAGGTTATTTGAGCACAAGCACTGTGATACCATTGACCTGATAACCGGGATGGCTACAAAGTGATAACCTGGTGGGTGGTGTATACAGCGTGAATAAGCTGACAAAGAGGTGATTCCTGTCCCTGTCGGAAGGAGCAGGACAGCATAAGATTGCATCATGCTACTCAGAATAGTGCGCAACTTAAAACTTATAAGATGTTTATTTCTGGAATTTTCTGTTTAGTATTTTCAGACGACTGTTGACCCCAGGTAACGGAAACTCGGGACAGTAAAACTGTGGAAAAGGGGGGACTACTACACTTAAATTCTTTTGTTGCATTAGCGGAACATTAAAGAATGTTGAAGGAGGTTATGGTTCTGCTCTAGTTTTGGTTTCACTTCATATTGAATATTATATTCTGTCCTTAGTGCTCTTTGTAACAGGAATCTAGGAAGTATTCAGAATCAAATAGGTAAAATGATGAAGAGACTATAAAATCTTGCTATACTTGTACTATTAACGATTGAAGAAATAAGAAATGTTGAACCTAAAGAAGATAGGACTCCTGAAATAGGTGATAGCCATGTTCAAGTGTGAGGGCTGTGTAACTAGTGAGCATTTTTTACTAGGATTAAACTCAAATATCTTTAAGACAAGTGGGAGTTTTTAATTAAAAAAAAATTAGCCTCTGAAAGATGAGCTTCCTTCTACAGAATTGTGCAAGGATAGTTTGTGTATATTTTTACATTTCCCTGGACATTTACTCTGCCAGCGTTTGCCCCTGCTTTTGAAAGAGGCAGTCTGATTAGCATAGTTAATAATTATTGTCTGTTTTGGACAAAGTGCTGCATCCCTGGATACTTTTAGGATTTCCAGTCTCCCTTCAGATTGGGATCAGCTGCCTACTCCAGGTTTAATCTGTGGTCGGCACTATGCTAAGGAACTTTGCGTAGGAGCTTGCAGTTAGTGATATTTCTTTTGAAATATTTCAAATTAGACATGAAAAGCATCATGACCAAAACACCTAGTTCATACTGTCATGTGGAAGAGGATATAAATCCAAAGGACAGGTTGTGTCTTCCATTAGGACATTTAGCTGAGAAGATGAATGGAGGTTGAGTTCCAGCTTGGATTCAGTTTACCACGCCTGGCCTCCAAGGCACTGTGTCTTTGTGTGGAGGTGGCTCATTTTCCACTTCCCACAGAAGTGGCATAGGGATTGGTGGTAGCATGGCATAAAAAGTAGATCAAAGCCACAGTAAAGAATATTTCAGGCCAATATAAAGTTTTGATATATGTTTATCTAATTAATCACTCTTTTAGCAACATAGATATTTTGAGAACTTTTTAAAAAAAAAGTATTGACCTTTCCAAATGCAGCATATAAGAATATGCATGAATTTTACATGCAAATTTAGGGTGTTCACAGAATTCTTATTAAAAATTTCTAATATGCGTAAGAATTCTTTGTTTCAAAAAATTGTTATGAGGAAAATAAGTTATCAGAGACTTAGTTGCTTACAGTTAATAAGGATATTTTGAGTGTGCAGGATATCTTGTTTCATACTGAAATCCCCAATGAAGGAAGTAAGGAATATTAACATTCTTTTTGGGAAAATAAAATGCACATAGCTTCAACCAGTAGGTCTGTTTTAACAAACTGATAGGGTGAGTAACGTAAATGGACACTGTCATTAATAGGCAAGTAAAAGAAAAATGATTCTTCCATAAATTAATTAATCTGTGTTTACATTATTTTCAGAAGAAATTTTAAATGAAAACATTAAACACCACCCATTTATTTGCAGAACATTATGGAGACTCCCGACCCTTCTCAAAAATATGTGTGTGTGTGTGTGTGTGTGTGTGTGTGTGTGTGCAGATGAGATGAGAGACGTTGGATTGGACAGCGTAACTCTGAGAAAGATAGAATTTGAAGATATATAAAAATGTAGAGGAAAACTGTAGGGTTTTTAAAGAAAAACTTATTCCTCTCTTAAACTAGTTGGTTTTTAAATTCAGGTGTCCGAATCATTGAATTTCAGTCAATTGATGGTAGCAGTTATTAAAACTCTGTTAGCCTACTTATTCATTCCACACACATGTATTAGCCGCCTACTCTGCATTCACTTTGGAGGTGGGTACTGAGATATAAAACAATTTGGTCCTTGCTTTTGAAGTGTTTTCTCTTGAACAATGGAAAATTATACTTTTAAATTGTGTTAAGCCAATATAAAAGTGAAATTTGGGTAGCCATTATAATAAATTTTAGATAATGAAAAAATAAAGATGGTAATTTTTAAATAATTTAGCTTGTGTTGGTGGGAAATATAATAGTGATAAAAGTAAAGCTCAAAAGAAACAGTTTTTGGAAACAAAGATAATTTGGTTAAATTGTTCTTTTTAGACTCATGAAGAGAGGCAGATCATTGAAAGAGCTCTATTTTTATCTGCTAGCATAAAATACGGCGATTAATAGGATGTTATACATTGATAACCCCACAACTTGGCTTAAATATGCCAACCTATAATTTAGGTTTTTTTCCATCTATGACAAGGTAGTGAACTTTCAAGATCTCATTATTCGTTTTCTTTCAACTGATCTTAATTAGTTTTTTTCTGATGGTGTAAACTATTTATTAACAATCAAAGTTGGTATTAAGAATAACTTTTTCTTAGGGTCCTTTAAATGTTTGGATTTTCTGAAGTCTACTGCTCACCTTCACATAAATTAATTTTTATTACTGGCATCAATGAGCTTTCTATATCATGCAAACCCGATGTCTGTAGGAATCTAACCGGTCAAATACGGTATGCCAGATGTTTTGAATAATGTCCTGATAATATTAAATATAGGGCTGTGAACTTTCTTAACTAAGCTTTGATCCACATGTAATTATTGAATAACTAGGTTAAAAAGTTGCCTTAATAGTCCTAAAGTTAGGATTAAAAAACTATTTTTTACTTCTTAAGTGTTTTCTAACACTCATGAAACAACTATCGGAGTAAATAGTTCATTGAGATCAAAATTATACTGCATTTTCTGCTCAAAACTGTCTATTGCTACCACAATTTTTTCCTGAAAGATATCAAAACCTGCCAAGAACCACTGATAAATTACTGTCACAAATAATAGCTGGGTAAACTCATCAAGTGAGTTTATAATATGTAAAGTCAACTAGTAATATTTACTAATCATTTACTATATGTATGACATTTGAGATACAAAGATAAGGAAATTAATTAAACAGTATTTTTTGACTACCTGCTATGTGATAGGCTTTCTCTAATTTGGAGGTGGCAGAAGCAAAAAAAGGGTAAGATTTTTTCTGTTTCTTTTATCATTGGGGAAGATAAGTTAATAAATTAGTAATTAATGATATGTACTTTGCAGAAAATTGTAACAGTATACATGACTCTGGGAGAGGACTTGCAGTGGGTTGTCTGGCAAGATTTCCATGAGGACATGATAATTTAAAGGCAAGTAGGAGCCAGCCATGTGTCATTCAAGGAGAAGAGCATTTCAGCAGAGGAAATACATAGTACAAGGGGATTAAGGTGGGAAAGGACTTGACGTGTTCTTGGGACTGAACTGAAGCAGGAGATGAGGGGAGACAACAAGGAAATAAAAGCAGAATAGAAGTAGAGCTATAGACCAGTATAAGGCATTTGAATATTATTCTAACTGGTATGTCATTTATTTAGCAAGTTCTGAATAAAAGAATGATATGACACAATAGGGAACAAAGAAATGACCAGTGGAGTTGGAAAAGTGAAAGTATTTGGAAGCTTTTAAGAGGAGGGTTAGTGGAGTAATGGATAAAAAACAGAACTGGTGCAGATTGATAGGAGAATAAGAAAGAGGAAATAGAGACAATACCTCCCAAAATTTTTCATGAGAAAGAGCAAAGAAATGGACAGCATGAGTCTCAAGATGAACCTAAACAGGCCCACACCAGGACACATTTAATTAAAATGACAAAGGTTAAAGACCAAGAATCAAAAGCAGCAAGAGAAAGGAAACTAGTAACATATAAGGAAGCTTCCATAAGACTGTTAGCTGTTTTCTCAACAGAAACTGAAGGCCAGAAGGGATTGCCACAAAATACTGAGAGTGATGAAAAGCAAGAACCTACAATCAAGATTACTCTCTCTGCCTAGCAAGGCTATCATTTAAAATCGGAGGAGAGAAAATTGAAGAAGCTAAGGAGTTTGTCACCACCAAACCAGTATTCCAAGGAGTCTTAGAGGGACTTCTCTTAAGATGAAAAAATTTTTTAAAAAGGATCAAAAGTATAAATAATAAGGTGGCAGTAACTATATATCCATTAACAATTACTTTTAATGTGAATGGATTAAATGTTCCAATAATAAAAACATAGGGTGGCTGAATGGATAAAGAAACAAAACCATTACACATACTGCCTACTAAAGACTCCCAATTGAAAGACTTACGCAGATTGAAAATAAAGAGTTGGAAAAAGGTATTTCATGAAGATGGAGACAAACAAACAAAAAGCTGGAGTAGCAATAGTTATACCAGACAAAATAGACTTTAACACAAAGGCTGTAACAAGAGACAAAGAAGGGCCCACTAATCCCTTTCTGGGTGTTGATCCAAAAATACCCCCTAACACTATTTTGACAGAACACGTGTGTCCATATGTTCATTTCAGCATTGTTTACCATAGCTAAGATTTGGAGGCATATTTGTATATTTGTTGCTGGTTGAATGGATAAAGGGGTGGTGGTAAGTCTATGCAGTGGAATGTTGCTTGGCTATGGAAGGGAATGCGTTCTTGCCATGTGTGGCAGCATGGCTAGACCTGGAGGGAATCGTTCTGAGTGGAGTATGTCAGATAGAGAAAACAAATGCAATATGATTTTGTGATTTTGCTTATATATGGACTCTATCTAACAAAACAGAAACAAACTCATAGAGACTAAGAACATTTTAATAGTTTCCACATGGGAGGAGGCTGATGGGTGAGTGCAAAAGGGGACGAAGTTACGAAGTTCAAATTGGTTGTTACAAAGCAGTCGTGAGGATGTAGGGTACAGCACAAGGCATATAGTCAATAACATTGTAATCATGATGTATGGTGTCAGATGGGTACCAGATTCAGAGTGATACATGGGAGAGGAGGTGGGAGACAGGGTGAAAAAGTTGAAGGGATTAAGAAATGTAAATTGGTAGTTACAAAATAGTAAAAGGGATGTAAAGTAAAGTATGGGAAATACAGTCAATAATATGGTTATAACTATGTATAGTGCCAGGTAGGACTAGACTAGGCAGGGGGATCACTTCTTAAATGATACAAATGTCTAACCACTATACTGTACATCTGAAATTATAATAATATTGAATGTCAACTGTAACTGAAAAATTAAAAGGGAAGGGAGATGAAGGGCAATAAGGGGTCCAAATTTCCAGGTATGAAACAAGTAAGTCATGGGGATGTAATGTAGAGCATGTGGAATGCAGTCAATAATATCGTAATGGCATAGTAGTGTGTCAGAGGGTTGCTGGACTTAATCATGGTGATTACTTACTTCTTTAGGTATATAAACATTGAACAGCTATGATGTACACCAAACATTGATGTAGTGTGTTATGTAAGTTGTATTTTTAAATACAGATCTTAAAAAAATGGACTAGGGGGATTTAGGTAAAAATAATTTCTTGTTTTTAATGAGAAAATGTACTACACCATTTCTGAATGTTGATGTAAACAGAGGGAGAATTTTAGATTCAAATGAGTGGTTTTATCTTTTCAGGAACAAAACATTTGAGTCAAGAGAAAAGAGGTGGGATCTAGATCACCACCAGAGGAGTTGACCTTGACTTCTGGTGGGTAAAAAACAAATTTATCCAGCATAATAGGAGGGAATGCAGAGAGCATGTGGTACGGATTGGGGTGGACTGCTATAATTAGTGGTCAGATGGTAGATAGGTCACTTCCATTTTCTCAGTGATTAATGGCTGAGATTAAGTGAGTGGACTGGGTATAGGAGGTTTGAGAAGAGTGAAAGTCATGAGTAGAAAGATTTCAGTATTATAAAGAATATCAATTTTTAATGACTTGTTATAAGCATTATATAAAACTTTGAAATGTGCCTGACATTCTCTTGAAGGGATCACATACAGAAATGAAAAAAAAGGTGCACAGAGGCCTTTATTTAGGAGATGGTCAAAGAGAATGGATAGGGCCAAACTTTTTGAGTTTTGCCACCATTTTTTGCAAAATTCCTTTTCCACTTATTCAGAGGTATTTCTTAATAGTATTAGTATTATTTTTTCTTTAAATTTTTAACCTAATCTCTCCTTATAAAGTATTTGGTTTCCTAAGGTGGAAAGTTGTCCCCCAGGGAGATCCTTAATTATTTCATTGAGAGGTGTAATCAATTCTCCTGAGCTCTGTGCATTGCTATTATCGCCATGCTAAGTTTAGCCTTTGATATTTTCATTCCATAATTTTGCCCTACTGTGAGATAAATGAACAGAAAAACCAACTGTTATAATACATACTTATCAAGTTTCTGGAGCTAGAAAAGACAGTAGAAATAATGCACAGTATCTCATTTTGCCGATAGGAAACCAACCATGAGGATGAAATGACTTACCCGACATCAGTCCCTTTAACTGCAACACTAGGAGGAGAATTCTGGTGGCCTCTCTGTTTGAGCCCTCTGTGCTTGCTTTTCACTTAGTTTAGAGTAAATCGTTGTTTTGTGAGAAATTGTGATAGCTCTGTACATGCACATTTCTTCGTCTGCATTTTGGGCTCTTCATGATTTGTAGGCCTCTTCCAGTTTTTTGTAACCTCAGCAGTAGACATGTTTCTTTTAAAAAACTTGGCTAACACTAAATATTTAAGAAATATTATATTAGAAATTAACCTGTAGTGGGTGGGGGATGGATTTAATTTAAGTAGCTGAAAGTGATCACAGTATTCAGATGAGATGTCAGATTTAACTATTTTTTCTCCAAAGTAGAATGTTAGAAGAAACACATAAATATTGTCATTTATAATGTGTTTATTGTTAAGTAAATATAGTTGTCAAATATCAAGAGTACATATAAACATGTATTGTCTTTTACGTTTAGTGTGTCTTATGTCTCAAGTTGATTACCAGAGACTTAAGTTATGTATCCGAATTACCATTAACAAAAGGTCAGTACTTAATATGGGATTAAAAATTGCAGGAGAAATTTAAAAAGTAGATATTGGAAGAAATGGATTTATTTAAATCAATTCTTTTTTATTACTTAAAGCAATAAATTGGAGGATTAGATTTTAAGTTTTTTTTCTTAGTTGTATCTGATTTAGTGGAAAGCATCAAAAAATCATGTTACCAAAGCAAAACATACAGTTTGAGTATATCCAACAGAGTCATGGTTAATACAGTTATGTGATTTAGGAAGAGGTATTATCCTGTTAAATCAAAAATATCATATTATTCACTTTTTAAACAATAGAGAGATGTTTGATTTTATTAATGCACATAGCAGTTACAGTGCATTTTCCAAGGAAATTGAAGTACATTTCCCCTATCCATTAATGTCCATGACTGCCCATTCATTTCTACCCACTGGCAGCAAGTCAACTATTGCAGCATTTGCTTCACATTTTCTATTGACGGATGTTTTAGCAAATTCCACTCTCAGTCTTAGCAAATGGCACGTACTAAATTTTTGGAAATCACATTAAAATTGAGTTTCTAATTGGGAAGAAGTAACATCATAGGTAGCACAGAATGCCTTTCTAATGCAATGCCCATTAAGGTGTCTACATTCGAAAGAGGGTGAAGACTGTGCTCTTTTCCAGAGAAGATGTAACCTTTTTCTCATCACACTTAATAAATGCCCATGGGAAACCCAATAATAGGTCCTCCATTATTGTCAGGGGAAAACTAAAGGAACAGGCTAGACCACAGGCTACAGGAATGCTAATAGTTATAGGTGTTATTAGCTTTTTTGTTTTGTTTTTCTAATCGGTTGGGATTGGGGCAAAAGCTGAGGTGGTGCCATGTAGAGGATGTAATTGGCTAACGGGCAGCGCTGCTTAGAATTTCTAGCACCTGACCTTTCTTAATAGCAAAGGATTATACATAGATATCATTGGCTCCCATATGAATAAGATTGCGTAAGTGCCTTAGAGATTGATGAATTGGAAATGCAGTCTTAATTTTCAAAAATTATTGGATAGGAAGTGTTCAGACTAACTGGGTTAATTAAAAAAAAAACTTCTTAAAAATTAGGTAAGTAATTTTATTGCTGTTAAGAACAAGATTAACAACAGCTGGTGATGCTATGTCATGTCTCTCTTGTATTTTAAAAGTCTCCATTTTGTAGTAGAAGGTGTAACTATAAAAAAATAAAAGACAAAATTTTGTGGGACAGAAGACAGCTTGATAGGGAAAAGTAGTGGTAGGCCCTTCTCTGGCCTCATATAAAAAGTTCCATAGAACATATAAAAATAAAACTGTGTAAGTTTGTGTAAAAAGCCTGAAAGTAGCATGAATACTGATGTCCATTTTAACTAGGAAATGATGCTCTTAAGGTGTCATAACCTTGCCAAGTTGTCTGTACAGTGCTGCCAATGTAAATATATGGTGGCAAGTTCATGATATTAATTGTCAGATTTTGGGTATGATGACAGCACTGATGGCAATTACAGAAAGAGATCCAAAATTGCTTTGATGGGTGGACTAGGCGCCAGCATCGGTGCATAATTTCCCAAGGGGAGTACTTTGAAGGTGACTGTAGTGATATTCAGCAATGAGGTATGTAGCACTTTTTCTAGGATGAGTTCATGAAATTAATTGTCCAACCTTGTAAACAAGTTTGTGTTCAAGGATTTGAAATCTCCTTAAGATAAAAATTATTTCAATCAGATTGTTGTATATTATATATATATAATATATATAACATGGATATGTACTTATACATATATAGTATATATATTTGCATATATGTGTGCAAGTCTATGTGTATGTGTGTATATAATAAATTGTAGTGTATATTAAGTTCTATCATAATTTTTTGAACAAATAGAATGGTTATGGAAGTCATACAGTTCTTTTCTCCCTTACGTTACTTCACTATGGGTTATCTCAGTTTAATGAGAAGTACATCTAAGCGATGTATACTCAGCTCTTTAAAATAAAATTTCAACCTGCAAATTATATGTTTATTATTTTTTTCTTAACTTTAAATGCAATTACCTGGGCTCAACAAAAACTCCAGAATGTGTTGCATGTTTTCCATCTTTAACTCCTTTAAATTAAAAAGAAGATTGAGCTTTCAGAAACATCAATGGAAACTGTTACCTTAACTGACTTAGTAGAAGTTAGGATATGATGAGATTTATGTATTATATATAATTATATATAATGCTATTAACATGTAATTATTATATACCAATTATATAATTATATAACAGTATCCCTATTTGAGAATGTACCTAAAGGTAAAAAAATCCAACTGGAAAAAAAGCATTTATATATCTGCCACATGATAATCTTTAAAGAAAATCAAATTTAAATGAAAAGTTAAGTTTATGTAAAATGAATGATATCTAACTTTAAAAAAATAATGGTGTCTTCTTTTACAAAATGCAAAATAATTTTGGATTTTTCAGACAAAGTGACTGATCACAAATATTTGATACATTTGGATATTTGTAAATCAGATTTTCATGGAAAAAAAAAGGGACACATTTGAGGGAAGGGGAAACGTCACATCTTTGTACTGAAAAGCCAGACTCATTTTTGTGATCGCCATCTTCAAGGAGAGAAGAGACAGAATGCAGATTCTCTATGCTATAGCATACTAATAGAAACCACTGGGGACTATATTATTGATTTAGTGGTCATTTGACACACAAGGATTCGTTTTAAAGGTGGTCACAATTTTGCCATTGCTTAAAATAAAATACTGCTTGACTCTTACTCTAAACATGGGCCTTAAAGTGGCAGAACATTTGAGATGATTAATAGCATAGAGGATTTTCCTTTGTACATTGTAAACTTTCTGCTGACTAGACAATTTCAAATGTATCCGTAGTTCAGATGATGAGGATTTGGTAATGATTCCTGACTAAATATTATAATATACTCTTAATGCCTCTGTGGCCCCGTTCTTCTGCATAGTAGGCAAAAAGTGAAATGCTGATTAGCCTATTGCTCTATTTTTCATCAAGAGACAGGTAATATTTGGTCAAGATTATTTGAGTTCAAATTAAACTAGAATAATACCTGGTGCAGAGAAACCATAATTCATTAAACAAATATTTATTGTAGAGTATTTAGGTATGGTAATAAAAGGAGCTTGCTTTCAGAGCTATTCAACAAATAGAAAAAAAAAAGCGCCATTCATTCAGACACAGTTTCCTTGGGAAGATGTAACTATTAACAGAGTAGAGGTGTCTGATTAAAGGTAAGTCCCCTACCAGTCACTCTCTTTGCTACTTTATATATTTGGGGGGAAACTCACTATGTCTTTCCTTTTAAAATATGCATGTGAATCCCTGTGTGTCCCCCATTCAGGCAGATAGCCAGCATCTCCATTAATAATGTTCACTGAAGAATTTCCTGTGTCACATGTTGTAAGCACACATTTCAAACCTCTATATCTACAAGGTAAATTTATTAATTAGGGAAAGTTATACATAAAGATATTAAAGAAAAGATAGTAAGGGGGCTAGCACTTTGTAGTAAAGACGCATGGGAGGAATTAAGTGTATCTTCTTAATTCTTTTGTTTTACTACTCTAGGGTGTTTTCCAAAGGTAAAAGAAAGAAAAGAAGAGAGAGAGGGGTGTGAGAGAGAGAGGGAGGGAAAACAAATGGTAGGATAGGAGGGAGAAGAAGGGGATTGAGAGAAAGGAAGAAAGGAAGAAAGAAGGAAAGAGGAAGAGAAGGCAGTAAGAGAGGCAGGAAGATAGAAAGGAAACAATGTAGCTATTCCCCTTCAGATAGGCCAGATCTGATCCAGTGTTCTAATATCAGAACCATCTTAATGGGCAACAGCATCCTGACAGGTGTTGTGTGAAGTAAAAATTGACAGATTAAGAAGGCAATTCTGAGTCAGATTAAAGAACAGGAACAGAAACAGAAGATCCGCGCTTGCAGCATGTACTCTAGTAAATGTAGTATACAGTTAAGGCTACATTCTTTATACCCTTAATGTGAAGGGAATAGACTTTTTTTCCCCGGGGGGAAAAATCTGCTATAAAATAATAATTCATGTAACCTTGTAGAGAAACATTGTGTAATTTAAGATAACAAGATTAAGCTATCTTTGTACATTTCTGATAATCTTGGCTATGTTTTTCCTCCCTCTCATGCCTTCTGTAGGACTGAGTATATGGAGCACACTCAATACTTGCGGGATGACTAATAATGAACAAAACCTTAGGAAGTCTTTACCTTTAATTTGGAAAAATTGAGGTCATTTGGGAGCAAAAGTTTAACATACTAACTGGTACACTTGATGTCTCAATGAGGCTTAAGTTGTTTATATAATTAACATTCATGAAAACTTGGAAAAAAAAATGAAGACAACATCTACAGCAGAAATACAATTTCTGAGGCAAAACTAATCGTTAAGTCTCCATCAACACAAGAAAGCAGACATAAGGCCATGAAATCTAGTAAAGGTTGTGAAGCTTACAGTGTACATCCCAGAGTCTTGAACACAGTTACTTTGGAAATAAAAAAAAGAAGGCAAGCACTAAGCTTTCTTGATTTTGTGGATATAGAGAGAACACTTATTAACTTAGAATCTGTGATGTGTGGAAACCACATTTAAATTTCCATGGTTCACACTAGAAAAAGGTTCTCTATCATTGGATTGTTCTGGTGTTTTCAGCATAGAGCTCACCTACCAACTACTAGAAAAGTAGCGGTGACCTCAGGGGGACTCAAGAAGATAATCAGAATTTTAATTGGAAGGCAGATATGGAGAACAATGAGAGAGGGGATTACAAGCTGAAGGGAGGTGGGCCTTTGTTAATATTAACTGCAGGAACATCTTAATTGTGAAATAGAACAGAGGTTAGGATACACCTGTATACCACTTGATATTTTATATGTGAAAAACTCTCCGTGTAAGTGATTTGTGTGAAAAACTCTCCGTGTAAGTGAAGACAAGAAAATTTTGTCAGTTTGGGAATTAGTCGTAGTAGTTTCACAATCACTACATATGTTGAAAAGGTACTTTAAAAGCAAATGCTAGCTTCTTTTAAAAATGCTTTAGATTTCTTACATTGCCTTTAGTTTTTTTATATTTTCTATTTTTTTAAACTAGTAAGCCTATTGTAGAATTGTCTTTACCTGTAATTAATAGCTAATAGAAAATCCTGTAGATTCTCAAATGTAGCAAATGGTGTATATAAGAATAAGGCCTCTTTCCAAGAAGATATAGTTGGCTTGGTATATACAATTATCTTTTTCTTCTGAGAAAATCATTAATAAAACCCCTCTTTGTTGACCCTGATTCAACACCAGAAATGCTCAGAGTATGGATCACCATTTTGAGCCATTTATTCTCAAATAGACACCAACCTCAGTGACTGAATCATTGGCTAAACAGTGTGGCCTATTTGAATATTTCACAGAGATGTCCAATGCTAGAGCTAAATCCAAATGGATCATATTATGTCCTTTCTTTTTCATTTATCTTTCTAGAATGTAAATGTTCCCTATATCTTTGTGTGTATAAAAACTGTGTTTTATTCTAACAACTATTTTCTTTTAAACCAACAACCATATGAATTATATCAATAGCTATGCTCTTGAGCAGTATAGAAGAGTTATTTTTTTAACGTGATGAATCGATCTTACATGGACAAAGACAAACAATCAAGTAAAACTCATAGACACAAACTAGAGTTTAGTGATTACCAGAGGGTAAGGGTGGGATAGGGAGGAAGAATAGAGTAAAGGGGGTCAAATATAAGGTGATGAAGAAAAATTAACTCTGGGTGGCGAGCACACAATGCAATAGATAGATGATATATTACAGAATGGTATACTTGAAATGTATATAATTTTACTAACCAATAGCACCCTAATAAATTTAATAAGAAAATAAATTTAAAATAATGAATCCATTTTATATTGTTTTTTGTAATGGTTCAAGTGTTTAATTCTTCAAGTGTTGTCCTGGAACCAGAAGCAATTGGAAGTTTTCGTTAGAAATGTAAAATCTTAGGTCCAATCTACACCTACGTAAAAAGAATCTACATTTTAACAAAATATCCTTTAATTTGTAGACATGTTAGTGTGAGAAGCTATTAAGTTAGATGACTAGCCAGAATCAAGAGTAAAAAATTAAAACATATTTTTAGAAATAATTAACAATGAAAACAATACTGAAAAATGAATGGGCTGGAAAGACATAGATAAACAGATTGAGACCACGCTGGGCATTTTAGTCAAAATGACCCTTTGAGAAAGATAGTTGGAATTTGACACAAAATGTGAAGACAACTGTGAACTCGTAGAAGTTCTTAAGTGTGTGGATGGAATGAGGGAAAGGATATACAGGAAGGTTGCTTGTGCCAGGATTGTTGTGAGTTCTGTTATTCTAAATAACTAGCACAGATTAGAATTATGAAAATATTGAGAAGAAAAAACATATTATTGAAAGGAAATGATTCTTATATAGAAATGCAGGGTAATGATGTATCATAATGTATCGCTTATGAATTAATATCTACAGAAAGTCTGTTAGTAACTGAGGACTCATGTCTAATCATAACAGGTCTCTTGAACCGGTTGCTTTGTCTCTGCCATAACAGGAAGAAACTTTCCCTGGTATTACCTGGAGTACAGAGCTGAGCCAAGGTACTCTCTAGGAATGGGAGTGTTCTATCTCATGGGCAGAAGAATAGCGGGTGGGCAAACCATGGCTCAACAGCAAGCTCTGTCTAGTTATGTGACTTAGAGAAGTTGGTTATCCTCTTTCAACTTCATCTGCCTTATTTTTTTAAGTAGGGAGGGGTAGGGAGGAGATGATTTTACAGCTTAGAATTAATGTAAGATTTAAGTAAAACAATGTATGTAAATAAGTTGATATAGATTAAACATATAAGTTATGGTGATTATAGTTAATTTTTAAAAATGCTAGCAGCACAAGCTCCTGAGTATGTTAGAAATGCAAAATTTTAAGTCCAGTCTACATCTGTACTGTCAAACAATCACAATTGAAAATTTCATCAAATCATTATTTGTATTTTCTCTAGGGTTTCTTTTGTTAAAAGAACATTGTTTGAAAAGGAGCATACAATTTTATTGTTGCCAATTAGAAAGAATTCATTCTAATCTTGGGTAATGCATGATAAAAAAACCTATACAAGACAAAGTTTCTTATGCTAATAGAGAAAGTAAGAATGTAGTTCCAGAAATGACACCCTGCATGGAAGGATATTATTGTGTAAAAATAGGAAGGCACCAAATTTCAAAAATTGTGCTTGATTTATTATGTTATTATAAAAAGGAAGGGGATACATGAATAAACATGAAACATTGTAATGCCCAAATGGCGTTTATTAATCATTAAAACAAAATAAGAACAAAAACAAATCTGTGTCTTTGAAAAGCAGTCCTTTCCCCAAATTGTAGTGATTTGCTATCATCTAATCACATTTCTATTTTATTTTAGCTTTACAGAATGTTGGAAAGGTGTCTGGAGAGGCAATGTAGAAAAAAAGGAAAGTTTACTTGGGGTCAAATGCTTTGATTTTTTTCTATCCTAACAATGCTTAAGTAATGTTCTCAATAGCTCACACTTCTTTGTATGTCATTTCTGTCATGGTGGCTAGAGGTAACTTGGAATCTAGTACTAAATTGTGTTTGTTAGAGAATAATTTTTTCCACATTCAGTTTTCTCATTTGTAGAAGGCCAGTATACTCGTATATACTCTAGCCACTTCACAGGACTACTGAGAGAAACAAATATAATGCATATAAAGCAGTTATTATAGTTGTGTCAATGGACATGTCATTTCTAATATCAGCATATTTGTAAATAGTGAGCAGTGAAAATAATGCATGCTCATCTGTCCCAAATACATTATTTGTTACAAAAAATTATTTTAGTTATGTATTAATCACCTGAAAATGATAACAAGAATACCAAATAAAAGATTAAAAGAAACACCTGATTATATTCCATTATCTTTATATCATATTTTGAGTTCTAAGTTACAAGTTAATTTGTGCAAACTCAGTAGAGAATAGTAATTTTCTTGGAAATAAGCACTGTGGTTTTGGTTTATGTTTGCTGTTGTTATTTTCTTGGTTAAACATCTATATCTAGCCATCTAGCATACTGAAAATTACATTTGTAAGAAATAGAATCTGCTTTGTATTCTTCAGATATAGTTAAGCATAAATTACTTCATTTTGGAAAGTAATCTTTACAACATTATTTACAAATATATATTTTGGTAATTTCAAAAAATATTTGGTTGTGTATTTAAGTGCATAATAGTATCAGAATGTGGTAGTTGGGCAAAATAAGAGCTAACACTCTCTCAAAAAGTCTTGCATTTATACAATTGTGTTTGCATGGCAGGGACAAGAAACAACTACAAAGGAACCCTATCTTTTTGTGAATCACTGTGACATGGTTTGCAAATAAATTTCTACAATTCTTAATGATTATAGACATGATATACTATATGTAAAAACTACAGTATTTTTCTATTGATTTTATTTCTGATTATCTTTAGAATTAAACACAAATAATTATTCTCCCATTTAAGGGCCTATTTCTGTTTAGAAAAAGCCAGTGTGTTGTCACATTAGGGCAGGACTCCAGTTCTGTGGTCTACATGCAATTTCAGAACTTCCAGAATTGAAAGAATATAATAATGCATTTTCTTTTTCTTATTATAGCAGAATTAAAAGGAAAAAAAAGCTGAATTTCTGATACTAACATTTAGGAATATCCCAAATATAATTATCAAAACAATCATCTCTCTCTTAGTTTAAGTGACTAAAATAACTTTAGTCTTGCTTTTTTAAGCACCTGCTGTAAGAAGTGAAACCCAGTTATCAAGTTATCTCAGTGGGGAGTAAATAGTATGTACTTTTTAGAAGCTGTCTTAAACATACGCTAGGTAAAAGACTCAGCAATCTCCTGAAACGGTCCCAGATGCAAAGTATGAATATCCTGAGTCCTCTCTCGGCAGTAGGATTCTTCACGTTCAGGTCTCAGAAGCTATAGATTAATCCTCCAAGTGAGCGAAGTCTAGAAATTCAGAGATTTGTCTGGCCCTTCCATGGATGCTATATGTCCTCCATTTCCAGATTTTAATATTTGTGCCATTTTGTGAGCTAACTTCACTAGCTTGAGCTTATTCCCAGTACTTATTTTCTCTAATTCTTCTTTTTTAAAGTTTGAATACTTTGTTCAAAACAAGACTGCAAGTTTCCTGTTGTTTTAATACTGAACATGTTTTCATTGTATTAGTATTTATTCCAAGAAGAGGCTTACTTTAGAAAAATCAGATTGCTAATTAGAAAACAGAGGAAGGAAGGACTATTTTCTAAAGCAACTGTACTATTTTGCATTCTAAGCAATTTATGAGGATTGCAATTTAATTTTTCCAGATCTTCACCAATACTTGTTATTGTCTGTTTTTTTTGTTATACTGATATTAAAAAGCTAGACAAAGTAATTCAAATAAACAAAAACTACAGACCAATACCTCTCATAAATATAGATGCAAAAATTCTAAACAATATATAATCTGACAACATATACAAATGATACTATGTCACAACTAACTGAGATTTAGAATGCAATGTTGTTTTAACTTTAGGAAATAAATCACTGCAATTCACCATTAGTAAAATAAGAAAAAATATGAAACCATATAATCATCTCAGTAGATGTTAAATAAAAGGAAGTACTTGACAAAATATAACATCCGTACCTGACTAAGTGGGCAAACAACCACACCAAAAACAAAAAAACAAACAAACAAAAAAACTCATGGCAAACTAGGAATAGAAGGGAATTTCCTCAACCTGCTAAAGAGCATTTATGGAAAACCCACAGATCATACTTAATGATGAAGCACCGAATGCTCTTCCCCTAAGATCAGGAATAAGACAAAGATGCCTGTTTATTTTTTTTCCAGCTTTACTGAAATACAGTTGATAAATACAGTTGTAATATATTTAAAGTGTACCATGTGATGATTTGATGTTTGTATACATTTTGTGAAAGGATTCCCACAGTCGAGTGAAATAACACTTCCATCACCTTGCATATTTACCTTTTTCCATAAGTGTGGACATCAGGACACTTAAGATCTAATGTCTTAGCATTTTCAATTATAAAATACAGTATTATCATTATCAACTATATTCACCATGGTATACATTAGACTTTGAAACCTAACTGAAAGTTTGAACCATTTTATTTACCCCTACTCATTTTCCCCATCCCCCTAGCCCCCCCCATTTTCTATGAATTCAATTTTTTTTCTTTTCTTTTTTTTTTTTTTAGATTTCACATAAAAGTAATACCATGCAGTATTTGTCTTTTTCTACTTGTCTTATTTCACTTAGTATAATGGCCTCTAGATTCATTCATGTTGTTACAAATGATGAGATAATTGTTTTCATTAAGGCTATATAATATGTGACATATGTAGATGTAGATATAGATATAGGTATAAATATTACATTTTCTTCAAAAAATGTTCACTCTTGACACTTCTATTCAACATTTTACCAGAAGTTCTATCCAGGACAATTAGTTAAGAAAAAGAGATAAATGGAATCCAAATTGGAAAGGAAGAAATAAAACTTATCTGTACTATAAATTGTACTATCTTATATATAGAAAATTCTAAGGAAATCAAACACACACACACACACACACACACACACACACACACATACACACACTAAAGCTACTGAGTTCAGCAGCAGGGTTGCAAGGTACAAGATCAATATTCAGAAACCAGTTGTTTTTCTATAAAACAGCAACATATACTTCAAATTTAAAAAACAAGTCAATGATATGTTTTTAAAGGATGTGTTTCTAGCAGAAAGCATAAAGAAAAAATACAGATTATCAATTTGGAAATAGTACTTTTGTTAACTTTTGAGAGCTGAAATGAAAGCTTAGAGATGGTGCTTGAGGGAAACCCTGGTGGTTTTAGAGTGTCTGTTGTTTACACTTATATCTAGCACAGTACTGAGTACAAGTAAGCTTGTTGTTGTTGAACTGGAAAGTACAGAATGTTACTTTGCAGCTGTCCTCTGTGTTGAATATGGGAACCTCTTATTTCCTTGACCATATTTCCTGTTTGGCATATTTCCAACTATTTCAGGGTAAACAGTCCAATTTCTGGGACTAATTCTTTTAGAAAAACGTATTTGGCCCAGAAAGACAGATACTCAGAGCAATTGAACAACACAAGTAAACAGGATTCTGATCTTTAGTTTTCTTAAAGAAATGTCACAGGTTACTTCTGAAATGGGGAGAAAGTAGTGGAAGGGTTCTACAACAGAAACAAACTTTGCATAGGCTTCTTCTAAAAAGTTTTCCACTGTCCCAGAGGATGCAGTAAAGCAGCTGGAAGCCACCAAGACTTCAGAGCCAGAGTGATAGTGTAAGTTACCAGGTGGTACAAATGCCATTTAAAGTTTAGTTTTATATAATGTGAAAAAGAATCAGAAAAAACAATTCACAAAAGGACTCAATACCTATGTAATTTGAAGTCACTTCTCTCTCCTGGATTAAAGAAAGAATAAAAATCCTTTAATCTTTGGTATTTAAAATTTTGCCTAAATTATTTCACAAATTTTTGTACCTACAATAAAGCAACAGTAAATTACTAGTATGTATTAATTGTTAATGTAATACCAGACATATTGTAAATATACACTTGGCCAGGGGTTCTCAACTTACTAGTTTTATTGTCGTTTTCAGTTGGGTAATTTTTTGTTGTGGAGGCTGTTCTGTGCATTGCAGTGTATTTAGCAGCATCTTTAGTCTCTAACCAATAGATGCCAGTAATATCCCTTCCCAGTTATAGACTAAAAATATCCTATAGGGCATAATCACTCTTGTCTGAGAACTTTATACAGTAGGTAGTATAATTCTCCTTTTATATCCAGTAAAGAGAGAGAGAGAGAGAAGAGAGAGAGACAGAGAGAGAGAGAGAGAGAGAGAGAGAGAGAGAGAGAGAGAGAGAGAGAAAAGAAAGAGAAGGAAAGGAAAAGAGAAAGAAAGAAAAGGAAAGGAAGAGGAGGGAGAGAGGAAAGAAGGAAGGAAGGAATTAAATAACTTACTCAAGGACACATACCTAATAAGTGCCAGAACCAAAGTTTGAAACCAGACTTCATCTTGATGCCTTCATGTACCATCCTCACCGCCACGTTCTCCAACTGAATTCTTGCATGTTTGTGTAATAGGGGTTTACACAAGGGCACAAATAATAAGAAAGGAATATTGCACAAAGAAGTCATGACAATAACTATTCTGCTGTTTCAATTTTAGATTACATTTTAGCTAACGTACTTGAACCCCACGTACACACAGTTGCATCTTTCATGTTCTTCTTCTCACCTCACATTAAGGCATAGTAAGGTATCACGGCAAAAGCTGCACCTGGTGTCAGACTGCCTATGTTTAAAACCAGGCTCTGTTTCTTATTAGCTGTGTGCTTTGGGGGAAGAGACCTGGTTTTTCTGTACCTGAGTGTCCTCATGTGTACAAATGGGCTCATGGTAGCCTCTCCACATAGAGTTTGTGCTAGTGTGAGATGGTGAAATAGAGACTCCGTAATGTTAAAGGTTAATTTTAAAATCTTACTGGTTTTAAATCAATCACTGTAATGAATAGGTTACCAAAAGTATATTATCAGCCACGCTTTGCTATAAAAAAATAGCTGACTATTAATATTTTCTATTCTAATACCTGAAGAGGATCTGAGTTTCTGGGACAGAGACAGCCACTGGTTCTCCGACAGTTTTCTGACAAGCGTGTTCCAGTAGTTAGTTAACCCAGCTCTTACTAGGAAGGTCTCTGGGGAAACATTGGCTCTACTCCCCAATCTGTTGCTACCTAACTATCTGGGGAGGCTACAGATTTCAGTCATTTGTAATTTCCCCCTCGAATAATTACCGGTTCTGTTTTCCAGGTTCTGTTCTGAGTGCTGGATAAGAATGAATGTGGTCTTTTCTATAAAAATGTTCTTGGGAAAAGTAAAAGCCAGGATCTTTCATATCAATCCAATGGAATGACTTTCAGATCTCAATTTAGCTATTATCTTGCTGTTTCGCTATGAACAGTTTGCTTAACCTTTCTGTTTTGTTTCCTCTTAGACGAAAACGCGACAGTAATGGTTCCTTCCTCATGGGGTTGTTGTAATGGATGAGATAATATGTGCAAACCACACAGCAAGCGTCTTTCTTTCTAGTCTGTAGGTTAAAGTGCTCTAAATGGTAAATTCTATTCTTGGCTGTTATATCACAGTTCTGATATAATAATAATGAAGAGAAAACCGTGCAAAAACTTCCAGTTCAGTACCAAATGTCAAGCCAGTTTAGAGGAATGACCAGAGTGGCCATAGAATTTCACAGCGAGTTTCAACTAGTGTATATATCAAGACAACACTGGTGTATCCAAATATGTACTCACATTGCCACAAAGGGATGTATCTTGTTATTGTTTTAGGTGGTAGAGAAGAATCTGGGGTGAAGTAAGGGATATGTTTATCCAAGTACGTGCCCTTATCCCCTGTCTTTGAAGCTTTTCCTGCGATCCTGACCCCATTGACTTCTTTCATCCTCAACACCTTTGGCACTTCCTCCTAGACTTTATAATTTTTTTTTCTTTTTAAATTAGTTATTCTTAATATGTTTTGCCCCCTTAATTAGATTCTAAACTTGTAGGCTGGAAACGTCTCCCTTTTTCTAGTAGTTTATAGAACCTGGCATAGTATCTCTTATGTAGTGGTATTGGATTAATATGTGTTAATTGATTGGCCAAAAACAGTAATGTGGAAAACCAAAAGTTTTGGGAGATGCTGACCTAGTCTTCCTTCAGTTCTTGTTCTACAGCCAACAGTTATATTTATTTATGATCCTGTGACATAGCTTTAGGGAACATTTCAGAAGCTTTTATACACAGTATATCCATAAAATTTGCTTTTAAACTGGCGTTTTTGCAACCTCATTTTTAAAAAAGCCTACTTTAAAATTTTTCTCTTAAAGAACGTGATGGCTAAATAGATTATTACATTAAATGCTGTGTAACCACCACTTACAGAATTTAACTCACTTCTCTATAATTACCCTTTGAACTCCACTGAAGAGCTATAATTGCACGCCGCTGGTGGCAGTCAGGCCCAAGCCTTGCCTCTCCTGGTTTTTTATTTACTAACAGTTATGTGAACTATGGTTTCCATCCTATTCATAACATCTCCAGTATATAATTACTTGCATCTTCCACTTTATATTTTTTATATTTTTTATTGTATGAGTAGTGAGTCAGGTCAGCTATGAATTTAAATGCTATTTCCTAGATCATTGTGTGTGTGTGTATGTGTGTGTGTGTGTGTGTGTGTGTGTGAGAGAGAGACAGAGAGACAGAGAGACAGAGAGAGGAGAGAGGAGAGAGGATGAGAGAGAACGAGAATAAGTGGGAATGAGATAGATAAACTTCTGGCACTTGGCTCCTTCCCTTTGAGCCACCCCTCCATCAGTCTTAGCTCACATGCTGCACCCCACATGTGAGTGCCACTTGAGTCAGTCTTCATTGCTCAGTCTGTTTATCTCCCATCTGAAAGTGCTGCACCTTGAGCCCTTCAAGTCCCAGGATCACGCTGACCTTATCAAATGATATGGGGCGTGATCTGGTCTCTCATTTTGTACTGCTTGTTCTGACAGTGAATCCTTTTTTAGAAACTAAGGACTTTTGTGAAGAAGCTCCTACCAAGTGCCCAGATTACAGAAGCGTCATCTGCGTCTTGGTTACTAGTTTATGAATAACTGAAATGCAACCTTGGATCCCAACTCTTAGGGCTAGCGCCCTTTTGTCCAAGTGTGTTTCTCCACTTCCTGGCCTCCTCCTCTGTTTTCCTGGAATCCTTCATGGTGTATCACTGTACTTCCTGTATCACTTATCACCCATCCAGGTCTCCTTCTGATGGAAGTACTTACTCTAGTCAAAGCCTCCATTTCTGGCTGTCAGCTCTTTGTAGGTAGCATTTGAATCAACCAAAGTTTGTTCTGTGAGCTCTGCAGTGAAAACTGTGGTGACAGGAACATGTAGGCAGCCTCGGAACTAAAGTCTCCACAAGGTGGCCCATATAACTGCGTTTCTTCAAAAGAGTTGACTGAGTAGCTCTAAAAGAATTTATTAAATTGGAATTGAGTGGTGGTGATATGCTGTGCAATTTAACTTTAATTTGGAAAAAGAGAGCATATCCTGACGTAAACATGATGTTTACGTGTGGTACACATAATTTTTACTGAGAAGGAGGAACAAATGATTGACTTCATGAAAACAAATGAATGCTGTAGGTCTCTGGGTTCCATTAAAAAAGCATTGATTTTGTGTACCTGTACGTTAGGGAATGTGGGCTAAGGAGTTCCTAAATGGAATGCAAAGTAAGTATTGATCCAGCTATTAAAATTTGTTTTTAATCAGTTAATGTGTATGTTTTCAATGTGGGACTTACCTTTGAAAAGTATATATTTTATTTTTTAACCTACTCAGAGTTCTGCATGTGATGACAATTTGTGTGACTCAAATTTGTTTGTTGAATACAGATATAGTATAATACTTGTCTTACTGTAATAGCTTATATTTTTCTGTTTCAATTTTTAGAGTCAACACAATATATGGTGTAATCGGTATGGCCCAATAATATATAAAATACTTAGACAATTTGCTTCCAACAATATCAGCACAGCTCCTAAACCAGCAAAGTGGAAATGAGCTGCACTTGACCACATGATTTATTCCCGACAATTTGCTAAGTGCTTCTGAAACATGTTGTAACAACCTCATAAGGATTTCATTGCCCTCTGCTGGGGAACTAAGACATTTAGGAATTTGCCTAAGGTTATAAAAATAAATGGTTAAATCCAGGACTTGAACTCTGTTCATTGGGTGTCCATATTGTGTCAATATGGCTTACCCTATTCTGTGTTCTGTCAGAAAGTGGAAATGAACTATTAAACAAAAGTGAAAGTCTGTCTCTAAAATCTGCCATGTACCTGATCTCTTCCAGCCAGGATAACAGTGTTGTTCATCTCTTGTAGTAATTTTCTCCCTCATATTCATTGACCATTTATATTACCTTCTTTCGGTGCTGTAAAGCACTGTATAGGGCACATAATGGAGCACGAAGAAGCTAAGAGTTGGTTCTCTCTTTCTAGCTGCTTACTTTTCTGGTTGAAGGTAGAAACTCTGCCTCAACAAAATATTAATAAAAATGGCAGAGTGTGTCAAATGAGAGGGTGGAGGTGAAGCTCTCTGTGATCCAGCACAGTTGAGGAAAGGCGGTAGAGAAAACAGGAGCTACTTTGAAGTGACTTGGGGCCAAATGGATGGCCTGACCTGCTGCTGATCTACTGTCTCACAGCAATCACTTTTAAAACATATTTCTGCACACTCATCAGAGTCACTTTGCTTTGCATTCTATATTTTAAACAGTTTTAATAGTTTAATAGTTTAAAATTTTAATAGTTTAAATTAAGCTAAGATAGTTTGAGTTAATTTAATTTCCATCTCTCAGTTCTACAACATGAAGCCCATGGTAGTGTTGATCATTTCTGACTTGATCACCTCTGTATCTCTAACACCTATAACTGTTTCTGGCATGCAGCAGGTTCTTAATAAAATTTTTCTGAAATAGTTAGGCATGAGACACAAAAGCATTCTTCATTCTACTTTCTAATTACTAAAATAGCTCATATTAAAGAGTTTTACATTGTTGAATGCTCTTTCTAGTAAATTATCTGCTCCATTGTTAGAAACAGTGGGTTTTTATTCGGTTTATAATTTTGTTGTAGTATTTTTATGTGTGACAATAGATAGAATTTTTATCAGGGTCTCAGTTTCAATATATTCTTATAAAACATATTGATATAAGCCCTGTTTTACCATCCTAAATTGAAATTCATAAGTAAGATAATCTAGTAAGATAAGATAGATTACATAGGCTATATAACACAATTTTAAAAATCAGTGTAATTCTATGCTGTTAATATAAAGAAGAAATATGAGGAAAGCTATTTTTACATACTTCTTTGTATTTCAATATGCAAATCTTCAGGTATGTGAATAATAGAAGTCATAAAAGGTAGTTAGTTGCTTATACCTAAATGTTGAAGCTCCATGAATATGAAGCTCCATTTGCACACTAGTGGAGGTATGTTATGTAGTGACTTAATTCATATATTATAAGAGGTGTTCCAGTCAGTGACTTATTTTTTTTAATAGTGAACAACCCTTGGTAAATTTCCAAACCAAATTAAGTTTTATACTTCTCCAGGTTTACATATGGTTGCATGCTTAAAAACAAAAACAAAAAAAATGGTGAACTCTAAAAATGTGCAAAAAATACTTGGTTGTTCATTTGCTTAGAAGTAGTTCTAGGCTCAGATAATTAAAACAGGTTATTTATCCAGGTATTATCCAGATATCTGGTGGGGCATTTCAAAGCTGCATGGAACATATTGACTATTCTTTGTGTTGTAGGACATCTTTGTATCCTAGACCCCTGTGACCAAATGTCAGCACGGCCTCTGCTTCCACATCCTTGTGATATCTACATATGTATATGCAGTCACAAGTTTAAAAGATTTATGCCTCTGTGGTAGTACTACCCCTTTTGAGAATCATTGCTGTAGGCAAAGAGCTAGGCAAAATTTAATTTATTACTCCCTCACCTTCATTTGAGGTACTAATGTCTCCCCTCAATCAAATCTACTATCATTTACACTGGTTGCCTTTAGTCAGTCTTTCATCTTACCCTTTTTAGCTCTCATGTTGTCCTCAAGGCACATCTCCTAGGAAATACCCTGGGCTTTCAGCCTAGCCTTTCCCATCCATTATCTCAAGTAATTGTCATTAAGCAATTTAATAAAATCTAATAAATTAACTCCTGATATATAGTACTGAAGTATAGGGGCTTCAAGCTTTGCTTCTTTTTTTTCTTTTTCTTTTTTCTTTTTAACTTAGGTCACTACTAAGGCATCCTAGTTAAGTTTTGGACCTCTACCATGTATCTGTGAAAGAAGTGTATACTTCTGTTGGCTTTCCAAAGCCACTATATAATTTTGCTAACCATCTATTATAGACCAGGACTATCAGGATTTTTTTATCTTGGAGACTCAGATCTTAACTTCTGTAAAATGGAAAGAATGATTAGAACTAAAGTTGTGGGGTTTGTTACTATTAAACAAGATATCCTCTGTATAAAATTGTTAGCGTTAAGCCTAAGCAAGCAGTTGATGTTAGTACTTATTGTTACCAAAAAAATCTTTGCCTTCATCTAAGGGTCTGGACCCAGGGTGATTTGAGTTGGGGTGGGAAGGTTGTTACTGGGATTTAGTGGCATGATGCCAGGGATGGTACTTAACATCCTAAAATGCACAGGACAGTCCCCTACAAGAGAAAAGAATTATCCAACACAAAATATCAATAGCATTTTCACAGATATATAGCATGTAGTCTTTAATTATTGTTAATATTTTCTTTTATCATCTTTTATTTTATTTTTAAAAGAAGTAAAACATGAAGTTATTGAGCTAACTTATTTCTCCAATGAAAGCCAGCCTAAATTGTCACATATATACTGTGAGAATCTAATTTGAGAACAAGGTATATAACTTTACATGCTTGTTAATATTTATCTTCTAATTTTTGTTACCATCTTAAGGCCCATCCATCTTCCTTTTCCATTCTGTATAACTTTTGTATTTGAAGTACTTATGAAGCTAATGTCCTGACACATGCTTTAAAAGATTTTTAGACTCCAGAAAAGAAGGGTAAATCCAACCACTTTCTCCCACTACTGGTAAAGTGTTGGGAGTGTTTAGATGTTGCTATAAACTTTAAGCCAGGAGATGGTCCCAGTATTGTTATTGTGCTTATTAACAAGTAGTAACTAGCACTTGCATGAACATTCTTGTTTTAACTAATCTCCTCCTCCCTCACATTTATGTAAGATAGCAAGATACCCAAAGCATGGTGTAAACATCAATCAAATGGTAGTTTTCTCAGAATCTACCTTGTACCTGTACACTTTGAAGAGATCTATAGGTGAGACATCTATAAATGATATCAAGAAAAGCCTGCGTGTGACTCTGGAACCACTCATCTGTGGGAATATCTGACCTGTGAAATGCAAGGTTAGCAAACGTTAGTGCATGGCAAGTGCTGGCTGTGTAAGTAAAAGCTCTCTAGGGAAGTTTTTATTTCGAACTCCAATTTTTCCAAGATGTCAGAAGAGTCTTTCTTGCAGAAACAATGAGAAGCTCTTAGGAGAATGAAAGCCTGAGTAGGAATGGAAACAGTATCATGTTTTGTGTTTGGAAATGTGTTCTCCTTGGAAAACATTGCAGGATGTCTGGATTGCTCCAGGAAGGAGAGTAAGAATGCCTTTTTCATTTGGGAGACAAAATGGAATTGTCACATTGGAACTGTGTGGCCTTCTCTGTCCCTTATATTCCCTAGTTTGATTTTTTTATGTGGAACTATATTAATAATGATTTTTTAAAGGGTGTGTTTCAGTATGAGTATGTGTAAACTGTTCAGCCAAGTCTATTTCTTGATGTCATTTTCTGACCCTTGGAAACATCAGAATTGAAATGAAAGGTAAGTGACTAAATTAGACACATTTGAAACAAAACACACTTTCATCTTGTTTGTTTAGCTGAATCCCTATTTCAATTCAGTATTGTGTGTTTGAATGGTGAATGTTTTTCCCTTTCCTTTTGAACATATGTTATTTTAGAAATGAGAATTTACTGTAAAATCTATTTATATAATTTTATATATAAATAGATAATTTTATTATAATTTTAATGAATTGTATAAGATAATGGTAATAGTCAAGTATTTTCAGGTTCCTCACTCTCAATTCCTATTAGCACAGTCCTAGGCACAAATGTGGTTATTAACAAATGCTATTAGATCAATTAAGTGTATTTATTTCCTTGGGTGGATGTATAGAACAGATCTAGCTTTGTTTGTTTGTTTGTTTGTTTGTTTGTTTGTTTGGCTCCCTGGTTGTCAGATTCTGCGGCAGGTTTTTTTGGTGTACCCCAATCACAGATCTAAAATTGGTGGATAAGCCATTTTGAATTCATGGAAACTACTATTCAATAAACTCTGTTCTGGGAACTCTACAGGTGGAAGTGTGTCTTTTTTATTATCCCTAATTGTAAATTATCTACTAGTTCTTATAAAAACAGAGCTCCACATCTTCTATAATTCAATTTGGTGTCTTGACTGTGAAGCACAGAAAGAATTTGACTTAATTAGCAAGTCCCTGAAAGAGAATGTTGTCTGTTGTGTGGCTGGCTGCTCTGAGGTTCAAAAGAAGTTATTAGTTCTTATTATTATATTAGAAGCCTGGGGACAGTATATATCAGGTACTCCCTCAGGTATCAGAATTACTCTTAATGCAAGTGATTGTGAACCGGTGAGATGGATTTCAGTAAGGCCAGAGGGACTAGTGAATCTCAAAAGAGTAAAAACAATTTGGAAAATACTAGTAATGTGTCCACTAATAGTTGTAATTTTGATTCTTATTATTTTATCTCTTGACGTTGCATTTAGTACAGTTATACAAAGTTACTAATTATCTATTGAATTTTACCCCTGCAATTGAAGAAAGTGCACTTACGTTTTTTAATACTTTTGATTGTAACTGCATTCTTTGCACAAATTGGTTGAAGTGTGCTTTTTATGGTTTAATTTGTCATCTGGCTGTTTCACTTTTAAAAGGTACCAAGGTTTTAGCAATAATTTGTACATGTAAGTAATTATAAATAATACCTGATACAGTGTTGTGAAATTTTGGATGTCTTTAATTGCCACAGTAGAGTTTATTAGTTACTCCATAATAGGTGATAGTGATATGATAATTTTGAAAAATCTTCAATATTAAAATATTAAGAGGTACATGCATTAAAGGCTAAAAGAAAACAAAAATCATCTTAGGAAATCTTTTAAAGTACACTTTGAGACAAAAGGCTTCTATTTTTTCACTGAAGTAAAATGTGGTATCCGTACCATATGCATCCATAAGCATGTCCTGGGAAATGTGTTTTGAAATATTAATTTATTTTAAAATAAAAATCAGTAATTTGCCAGCATCACATGGGAAGGGTTTTCAACTTATTTTGAGATATGTGAATGTTTTGTAAATGGCAAAATATGGTAGGGATCATGTTATCTGTCTGAATACATGAAACCAGTACTTTGCAGATTGCATGAAGCTATCAGATAGATACTCAGTGAGGTAAAAAGTTTTTCTTTCCTTTTTACTAACATGAAAACAATAATTTAGGAAGTACACTGTACAGTAGATGTTATACATGTAGAGTTCACTAGACATGGGGGAAACTTCATAGCTTTTGTTTGGATGTATACTTTTTCTCCTGAGCATTTGATGGAGACTTGTTTTATTGCTCTATAAGGAAATTTTATGACTTTGAATTTGTATTGGTGGTTTTCTGTTCTTCAGAGTACTGAGATGGACTCTGCAATTGATGTTAGACAATAAATGTGTAACTGTTGTGGAAAAACATTTTGGCTGCAAAGGATAAAAAGCATTGGTAGATTAAGGACCCACCATTACGCAGGTAATCATTGTCCAGTGAGAGTTTGCCAGAAAAACAAGACTGCCTTTTTAAAAATTAAATAGTATGTTAAAAAGCCACCAAAAGAAATCCCGTAAGTAGGAAGCCATATATAGGAAACTGATCAACTATGCAGTTTTTTTCAACCTTCTTTCCCTGCTGTAATATTCAGCAGAAGCAAGAATCATTTGGATTTTAATGGATTTCAGTGCCCTAAGCACAAAGTTTTTTATGTCTTTATCACTTGTTACTATAATATATGGTGGCTATGCTTGTTATTTTCTAAAAATCAAATCAGAGATATTTGATGTTTGGAATTGAGTTTCCATTTCCCTTTTTAAAGTATATTGAGGTGAGTGTAATTTTAATCCTGTTTAAATCATCTTACAAATTTGGTTGATTTCCACATGATTGTTTGTAAGTAAAAAATATCCCAATACAATGGCACATTAATCGAATGTAAGTAAATACCTGAGTGCTCCTGCTCTCATACTGTGAAATATGGGAGTAGTGGGGCAGTTTCCCCACACGTAGTATAAAAGAGTAGAAGAGTCCAAAGTATTCTCTATGGCAGTGTGTTGGAGGGAAGGACTTCCCCTCTTTCCCCTCTTCATTTTTCTGTCTGGCCTAAGAATTAAATGGACATGACAAGACTGAGAGCAGAATATAACCAAATTTAATTGCCTATGTACCCATGGAGGTTCCATAAGAATTTGAGATCTAAGGACAAATCCAGCAATTGAGATTTGTATGCCATCTTGAATTAAAGAGAAAGGAAGTAGGGGTTTGGACTTCTAAGGGAAGGAGGGCAATTCACATGGAGACAGAGACACAGATGTTCCGTAAATAAATGTTTAACAATGGGACAGAGAGGCCTTTGATCAAATGGACCTTTCTAGGTTTCTCTCTACCAGACCTGGTTCATACTAAATTATAGTTATGCATGATCATAGCTCCCTTCCTGGGGATGGTCTTACCTAAATTAGTTTAGGCAGTTGGGGGAAGGATAGAGTTTCTTCCAGTGTCTTTTGCACTTAAAAATAACCAGCTTAAAATAACCAACATCCCCCAAAAGGCATGTTTTTGGGTGGCAATCTCTGTTCCCCCTCAACAGCTTTTTTTTTTTCCAGTGTGTGCTCTGGAAAACTCTGTTAAAAGGCTTTACCCACAAAATAAATAATTTCTACAGAAGTGAATTTGGGAAATACTGGGTTAGTCAAAGGTATACAGTTTATTTATTGCAGGACATCTCAGCATCTTTCATTTGTGATTATGCATTGTAAATCTCTGAACAAGGGGTATAAGTGTTCTAGACTTACTTGTCAAGCACTCCTTGACAAACATCTCTTTAATATTTACGCTCATAGTGTAATAATATACTCATGTTTATAGTGTCATGTACATTGTTTTCAAATGTGTTAACCAAGGACTTCTTGAAAAACATATCTCATGACTAATGTATCTTGGAGCTGACTTTAGGAAGTGCTGCCTTAAAATGGTAGTTCCATTGGCTCCTAAGCCTATTTTAGAATTACTAGACAATCTCTGAGTTAGTTTTATGCAGTTTGCTTGCTCTGACATTATTCCAGAGTAGATGTGACTTCCAGGGGTCTTAAAACACAGAGCTGAAAGGAGCAGCAATTAACAATAGTAATAATAACAACAACAGTAATCCTTCACAAGTAAGTCTATAGCATCGTTTTTCAAAGTGCTTTCAAATATTGAGTCACTTTCTTTTTTATAACAAATTTGTGATGAATTTAGATTTTCATGGTTTTTTCAAATTTGAGGAGACAGAGTAATTTAGAAAGATTCAAAAACTTGTCAAGTTTTCACATCAGTTTTCTACTCCATTCCTCTTACCTGTTGTTTAAATACTGATTTTCTAACGCATTTCTGTATGGTGTATTGACTGAGAATGAGGATCTAGGTCAGGGGTCAGCAAACTGTGGTTTAGGGTTAGACAAACTATGACCTATAGTCAGATAGACTACTGGACTAAATCTGTTGTTTTTTTTTACATAAAGTTTTATCGGAACGCAGCCACACACATTTGTTTACATACGGTTTGTGATTACTTTCACACTACAATGAAAGAGTTGAGTAGTTGGAACAGAGACCATATGGCCTGCAAATTCTAAAATATTACCTGGCCCTTTGTAGAAAAGTTTGCCAGCTTTTCATCTAGATCATCACCTGTACTAGAGGCTGTCTGTAGATGTTAGAATGCTGTTTATAGTGCACTATGTTTATAAAATGTGATGGTGAACAGAAAACATGGAAGTAGTTCCTTAAAAAAGAAACCTACAAGTACATTTGTGCTGTTAGTGTGAATAACACTCATTAGTTACTTTACACACACCCTTATACATTAATTATGGGTTTTAGCACACTGCAGTGCTAGCTGAGCCTACGTCCTTCAAGCATAGCGTTATTTGATTATTGCTGCTAGAAGCTTTAATCAAGTTCTTCTTATGGAAAACAAACAAATGATTAGCCTTTACATTGCAGGCATAAACAGAAATTTGACTCATGAATTTCCTAATTATACTGCACCATTTTGGAAATCAGTTGGTATTCAAACTCTTGCTGTTACTCCATATATAGTCTCGTTTTGCAAGATAGAAGTATAGGATAAAAATATTGTTAAATATGTTAGGAATAAGGTTAGATTTAATTTAATTTTTTTCCTATGTGCTCATATAGATTGATTATCGAGAAGAGTAGGGAAGTAATTGGATTTCTATTTTTTATTAGCTCTGTGCTATAACATTTTATATGACTCTTATTAATTTATTCTTATAATAATCCTGTGAGGTAGGCTTCATTATTTCCATTTCAAATGTAAGTAAACTGAGGCTCAGGATTTGAAATGACCTACCCAGTGTCATATTAGAAAGTAGTACATGATGGAGCCCAGTGGGAGTCCTAATCTCTGGGCATAGCTATGAGTTCCTTCCACTATGACTTGTTGCCTCAGCCACAAAGCCAAAGGCTCAGAAGTGCCTTTAGTTGCATGTAACAACAATTGACAAATTAAATGCACATCCCCAGTTTTATAGCATTAGATTGTCCTGCTTACTGTTTTAGCCATGTGAAGAGTAAATTCTGAAATAAGATTGACAGGTTTTTGTTGTTGTTGTTGTTGATTCTGTCTAAACAAAAATAATCAAGCTCTGCATATTTTTAATTCTGAAGCTAAATTTGATTTTATCAGAGATACGAAATGGTTCTTAATTCCTCTTCCCCAGTCCCTTCCATAATTTGTCAGAAATCAAATGCCAAGTTCTTTTACAAATAAAATGTACTTCTTCAGGAGTTGTCCTTAAGGAATTCCTTGGAAGAAATAGAAAACCTACAAGAAAATGTTTCCTTTTTTTTTATGACATGCTAATATGTTTTTAGTGTCTCTGTAGCATAGATAATTTTCTGAGAGTTATATCACATTGCATTTTTCTTTGCATTTGTGTGGACGATTCATCTGGACCAGATGCACAGAAGTCCTCACAGGAATTTT
Source organism: Lyroderma lyra (assembly GCA_004026885.1). NCBI lineage: Eukaryota > Metazoa > Chordata > Mammalia > Chiroptera > Megadermatidae > Lyroderma > Lyroderma lyra. The sequence continues at coordinate 282,156 of PVJL010000017.1, forward strand.
TATTGAGACGATTGCTTCCCATTCAGATTTTTGTAAGGTCTGAGGGATATTTCCTAGGACATTACTCTTGATGGGAAAAGTTACATGGAGGTTAGTCTTGGATGGAGTCAAAATCCCATCCTAGGTTTTTATAAAACATTTGTTTTACAGAGGGTTCTGTTAGACAGCACTGGTGTAGAAGGAAGCGCAGAAGTGTTCTGAGTATATCTGGTTGCTAATGACACGTCTGTATTAGTCATTTTACCACTCTGGGCTTCACTTTTTTCATATGTGAATGAAACTAAGATTATATGTGAACTCCATCTCTATTTGACCCAGAAAAATTTTATATGTTTTACTTGCAAAGTCTGATATATATGTGGTTCCAGATGTCCTTTGTTGAGGGGGAGAGCTGTTAGTTAATTCATTATTTTTTATCTATTTTTCAAACTTTTCACTGCAGGAATCGATCTGTTTGCAAGAAAATTAAAATTTCAGTTTATTTGAAATTCATGTGAAAATATTTTTTAGCCAAGTTTGGATTATTACCCTTAGTTAAGGTGTATGCCGCTTTGGTCAGGTTTGTTAGCTGCAGTCTGCTCTTTAAGCAACTTTGGTTGTTGCTAATGCCATTTCTTTTGGAGTGGTAGTCAAAGTTGTGACCCTGAGGTCATTTAACCAAAGTTATACCACACCTTATGAAAGAAGGCCTTTGGTATGATTTTTTAATGTAAACTGTATAGTATTTATTTCAGTTTTAAAATTCTAAAACTCTAAATTTCTAAATACCATTATACTTTAAGTTTATTCATAAAAAAATAAATTCATTCAGAATTTCAGGAGCCATAAATAGGATTAAACAACAAATAGTAAGTGATTACATTTCATGGGATGTTGTTATATCTAAGGGTAGACCTTGCAGAGTAATGCCTCCAAAGAAAAGTCACTTGAAATTTTAATGGACTACTACATGATTCTCTGCAGCGATGCTTCTGTTATTTCTGCTGTCTGAGTTAACTACAGTATGAAAACTTTTTCTAGTCAGCATTCATCTGATTGGAACAAGATGTTTATCACATTTATAAATTAGTATCCTGAAAGGGGTAGAATTTAGAAATGACTTAAGAAATGTTTATATATAGTTCTCTGATGTAGTTTCTTTGAATTGTTTTAATTGAATGGAACATTTTCATTTAGTAACTGCACAGCAGGCACCATTCTGACCAATTTGAGTGAAACCTGAGATTAATTGGAGACCAAAATGCAGAGAATGCCATTCTAAATACTTTTCTGAATTTTAAAGTTTTCAGGGAAAAATTGGCAGAAAAACTATAATATTTTTGAGATTATTTTAAAATGCCACTATTTCAATTGTGTTTGAGATTCACATCTTACCTGCATTCTTTTTTTTTTCTTTAACTAACAATAATTTGTTTCCTGCAAATATTCTCATAAGCCTTTAAGATACATGTGATTAATTGGAAATTTGTGAAATCTTCGTAATATAGAGGAAAGAACAAAGAATTAGGGATTAAAAGACTTGATTTCTACTGTGCAGTCATTCATTTTTCATTTATTCCCTCATATTTATTGAGTGTTTATTATGAGTCAGGCACTGTGCTAAGAACTATGTATAAAGTGGTGAAGAAAACAGATACTACTTGCACCTCATTGGATTTTATTAGTTTTTTTTTTCTTAAGTATTATTGGCCATATCATTATGATAATTAAATGAGATAACACAAAAGGCTTTGTGAATTTAAGTGACAGTTGTATTCTGCTGCATCACTGTCTTTCTTTTTTCATCATCATCATCAACATGGTTGTTTTCAGATCTCCTTGAGAAACAATAATCCAAGGAGGCAACAGTTTTGAAATACCCAGTTAGTGAATTTTAAACCGCCTCAAAATGGTATTTCGGTAGAAACTAATACTGAAATCCTTTGGTTAACTTTGCCCAGATATGAATGTTTCCACTTGTTAAATGTCCCTACTTCTGATGTGAGAATGTAATAACTGAACTCAGCTTATCGTGGCAAGTAAATTCTGCCTATGAAAACAAATTTACTTATACTCATCTCATATTTCTAGTTTCACAGAAGCTATGCAAGAAGTTAAGATAGGAAATTAATTACTCATAAAAATACATTTATTAAGCAACTCCTATATACACACACCACACTAGAAGCTGAACAAAAGAACAGGAATAAAAAGGTACTGCTCTTAAGCAACTTAAAATGTGTATAAGGAAGCATTAATTACAACAATGCTGTGGCGAACATTATTAAAAAGTATAATCTATACACAAAATGCTTGATTATCTGTCATTATTAAAAGTAGTTTATAGTCTTTCTCTGCTATAAGCCACAGCCATTCTCTGAAAAAAGTTAAAACATTTAGCAAATGAGAAAATTAAAGAAAAATTAAAAAAACCTGTATCTTGATTCCTAAAACTGATTGGTGGTGGTAGAGCTTAGAAGGATCCTAACTCCAGGCTCATTATCCTTTCCAGTTCCTTCTTCAGAGAGAAAGAGATAAAATATTAAGATTGTGCATGTTGTCAGGAAATGCCTGGATTCTCCAAGGAGTTCTGGTTTCTAAGAGATTCAGAGTATTTGTAGACCCTGACAAATCATACAACTCAGTTTTACTCTCACTGAATTTTTGTAGGTGTCAAAAAAATGTATACACATTTTAAGCGATGTTACCTATTATTACTTTTCCAAGTTGAATTGAATTACAATGTGTAGTAGCAACGTGTAGTATGATGTTGACTCAAAAGATGGCATTAATCAAGTGAACGTTAGCATCACCATGTGACAGGCAGCACAGTCAAAGGAAATGGTGGAAGTACGGCCATTGTTTGAGGAGCACAAGACCATTTTCATGTGGTATTTAAAATTTGATAACCTTGTGTGATTTTCCCCCACATTCTCCTGACTTAATAACTCTTGACTTCTACTTATGGGAGGACCTTAAAGGATGTGGTGTACCGTAGAAAACCAGCTACACTGGCGGTGCTTTTGGAAAGAAATTGAAATGGCACGCACAGTGAGACAAGTAGACACTTTGGTCAGTGTTGCTCAAGCAATAGTCCACTGTAATCGGAAGTGTCTGGATGCTGATGGTAACCACTTTAAGAACCTCTTGTAATTGCAGAAATTAAATGGGACTTGTGTTCACTTTTGTTATTGGTATATATTGAGTATTACAACTTTAATACTTTTTTTCCTTTCTTAAAATGTGTATACATTTTTTGGCACCTTCTGTATTTACAGCGTTTAAAGTGATTGATTTAATTATTTTATGTTAATAGATCAGTTTAAAGTTATCAAGTCTGATTGTGCCAATCAAACTCCATCCAGATAGTTTCTATACTACTCTAAGAGAAGCATAATAATTTAAAAATAGAACAAAACAGGGAGTTCCCTGGTAGAGTAGTGGCTTAAGGCTTCAGCGCTGTCAACGCTGCAACCTGGGTTCGATTCCCGGCCAGGGAACTACCCACATACCAAAAAAACACAACACAACACAACACAACACCAAAAAAAAAAAAAAAAAACAATGGATGAAGCTGCCTGTTTAGTATTTCAAAAAATAGTGACTTTTCAATACTTTTTCCATCGTGTTTTTCCCATGGGTTGAGTATTAATTACAGCATAGCACATTTTGAATGTAATTTACTTCAGATAGCTGTAAGGTACCCATTTTCTAAGCTACCTGGTGCTGCATGAGCTCCATTTGTTACATGTTAGCTGCCATTTCACATGCTGTACGTATCATACAACTATTTTTTCTCCTTGTAATAGTATCAGAAATCTTTTAAGTTTCTGTGCACATTTATTTTATGTACAGGGAATTTTACCTAGTAATACAAGATCTAAAATAGTACTGTCTTAGTTCAGACTGCTATAACAAAATAGTACTGTCTTAGTTCAGACTGCAGTACCACAGACTGGGTGGCTTATATTATAAAAACCAGAATTTATTCTCACAGTTATAGAGGTTGAAAGACAGATCAGGATGCTACCATGGTCAGGTTCTGATGAGAGCCCTCTTCCAGGTTGAAGATCACTGACTTCTTCTATCTTTACATGGTGGAGAGCAGAGAGGGGAGGCAGGCTCTCTTATGATTCTTTTAAGAGCACTAATTCCCTTCATGAGGGCTCCACTTTTATTATGTCATGCAATCCTAATTACCTCTCCAAGCCCCACCTCCTAATGCCATTGTATTGAGAAGTAGAGTTTCAGCGTATGATTTAGCACGAAACACAGACATTCAGTCTGTAACAGGTACTGAATCAGAATGCTGGTTCTGGTTTTGCAGAATATGAAGTTGAACAATTAATTTTGTGAACTTATCCTAGAAAAAGTGCTGCACACCTCGTTGCTGAATATCTCTGTGGTCACCTTCGAAGTACTTCCCTTGAAGCTATGCACTGACACTACCTCCTAGTGCACCCTTCAAAGCAATTCTGAAACTCTTTTTCTGGAATGGCCATCAGAGCTGTCATTCAACACAGATTCTGACAATTAAGTGTGCGAACTTGCCATTGTGTGCTTACATTGACAGCACTGTACAAACAACTCAGCAAGATGACATAACCTTGTTTGTACAGTGCTGCCAAATTAAGTGCACAGTGGCAGGTTCACGAACTCAATTGTCAGATTTTGGATACAACGATAGCTCTGATGGATGTTCTAGAAAAAGAGTTCCAAAATTGCTTTGAAGGGTAGACTAGGTGCCGGTGTCAGTCAGGGCGTAACTTCCTAAGGGACGTACTTCAAAGGTGATAGTAATGATATTCAGCAATGAAGTATGTAGCACTTTTTCTAGGATAATTTAGTGAAATTAATTGTCTCACCTCATATATCTTCTTTGTGAATAAGATCAATATCTGGTTATGTTGTATAATCTTTTTTGAACCATTCTAATGCTGGGGGCTCGACTAAGATATCAGATAACCTCAGTACCCTTTGGAAATAATCTGTCTTTTTCAATAATTCATTTACCTATCAGACAGTAGCTCATTCGGATATCTAGATTAATGTTAACTATTAAGGTATTGAGCCTATAAATATAGATATACTCTTGTTTTGATTCTTATTGCCTCATTTCTATTATTATGTAAAAGTAGAGATTAGATGTCACTAACCAATCATTGAAAGGAGAACTTTTCTATAATAAACAAATAATGTTTAATTTTAGGAGCAGGTTTACGTTCTTTAAATACTGAGAATAGATTTAGCAGGTCTACTCTAAATTTTTATTGTTCATCTGATTCATTTGTTATTCATTTGTTGAAACTTTTTAGTTCAACATTTTATCTCCTAGATATTTTTGCCACTTTCTTCTTTTTGCTTTTACTATTTTGCAATTAATGTATTCCTATTCAGTGTTATTTTTCATTTTCCTACTGATAGTTTTTATTTGCCTACACAATGTTCCATGTATTATCATGTAATAGCCTTCTAATAGGATCATGGACATTTGATGAATTAAATATGCTTTGAGCTGCTCTTTTTATCCTTTTATACTTCCTTGTCTCTGGTGTATTTTAGTGTTGCAGAAATTTTGATCCTTTTATTTGTTCATTTGGTTTATTTTCCTATAGTGTGTTACTCATTAAGAGGCCTATTTTATAGGAAAGGAAGTTTTGACTTACTATAATGTAAGATAATTCATTGCATGAGATTGTAGAATGGAGGGTACTTTCTACTAATTTATAAACTGCTGTTGTTATTAAACTGTTGTTTAAAAAATTGTCATAGATGTATAGATAAAATTTATGACAGATAATATGAAATAACTTCATGGAGAATACTGAGAAAAGTGGGGAGAAATAAAAATTAAGAAGATCATTATATTGCTTGTTTAATTTACTTAAAAATCAAAACATGTCTAACATTTTCTCACTATCTGTGAGATTTAAGGAAAAGGACATATGATGAAAAGAATAATAATTGTCTACAGTTTGAACTACTCAAAGACGTTTTAACATGAATATAACATTTTTATCAGAGTTATTCCCAATTTTTGTTTTTATTTTAAAGTGGAAATATCACACAGCTCTCCCCAGTATACAAATGCAGTAACTCATATCTAATCCAAACTTAGGTTTTTAAAAAGAAATATATTGATAAATTTTAATTACTTCCTTTTATGAATAAAAGTAACAAGGACCATACACATTATATGAACAGCTTTATATGAAAAGATATTGTCAGAGAAATGGTAACTTGTTTAAAACTCTTAACTTGCCCATTTTCGTCACTTTCTGCAGTGATGGAAATGTTCATAACCTGTGATATCCAATCTGGTAGTCAGCTACTAGCCACATGTGACTATGGAGAATGTGAAATTTAGGGAGTGCAATGGAGAAACTAAAATTTTAATTTTATTTAATTGTAATTATTTTTAATTGAAATATAATTTGTCATATGTGTCTGGTTACTAATATATTGGATGGTGTATTTAGAAAAAATACTTTTTTAATATGCACATGCACATAAAATTAAATAAGAGAGGGAAAGATAAAGAGAGAAGTTTATAATTTGTTTAACACTTATTATCAGTAAATACATATCTTTCCAGTGGAGTAAAGTATTACAGTTGACTTTTTTTTTTTTTTTTTGGTTGGTTCACTGAGCGAGGATCAAACCCAGGCAGTGGCAGTGAGAGCGCTGAAGCCTAGCCACTACTCCACCAGGGAACGCTCACAGTTGATTCTTGAAGAATGCAGGAGTTAGGGACACTGACCCCCTATGCTGTCAAAATTCATGTATAACTTGATTCCCCAAAACTAAACTATAGCCTACTGTTGATCGAATGTCTCCCAGGTAACATAAACAGTTGATTAACACATATTTTGTATGTTATGTGTATTATACACTGTGTTCCAATAATAAGGTAAGAAAAAGGGGAAAATGCTGTTAAGAAAATCATAAGGAATAGAAATTACACTTAACAGTATTTACTGAAAATAATTTACATATAAGTGGACCCATAAAGTTTAAACCAGTATTGTTCAAGGGACACCAGTAGTTGTGTTACTGTTGATGATATTATCAAGGTATTTATTGTAAATAGTTTTCTTATTCTACCCATGTTAACTTTTGTAGATGAAAATAATTTTTATTGAGAAAAGTATCAAAGTTTGAATTTCTTTATGGAAGTATTAGATGGGAGTGTGTGTGTGTGTGTGTGTGTGTGTGTGGTGTGAAAAAGATGACACATTTGTATTGATGTTTAGGATGGAGCTTATGGATTGAAGTGGTTACAATATTATTGTATTGCTACAAATTTTAAAATAATATATAGTGAATTATAAATTGATGAAAATATTTTGAAAATTAAATCTTCACCTTGCAAGTTGTTTTGGGAAAATGAATGTGTACTTTTCAATAAGAAAGCAGTTTACACAAATGTCAAAAAATACTTATTTGTGTTAATCTGTTTATTTTAATAAAATGAATTGCTTTGAATAATGGAGTTAACATTTCAATAGCCTTTACAAGAGTCCCAAAAAAGAAATTTCTCTTTATCTTTCAGCATGTTTTCTTAAACATGGAATGATTGTTTCAGGAAAAGATAAAATGGGGAATTATAAGACTGCCTTAAAAGTTTGTATTTGTGGTAATTTGGATTTATGGATCAATAAATAAACAGATGAAGGATATATTATTCATGCTCATGACTCCTTCAACATGGACTTGCAGTCACATGGGCCTAATTAAGTACTAGACATTAGCCCAAATATCTACACATAAGAAATCTTTAAAGATATAGAATTGGTTGTATGTATGAACAAACTACTTTGTTCTTAGCCTGTGATGTAAAATTTACAAATACTAAATCTAAACATATGAAATTACTGATATTTGACCAATCTTTATCTGAAAAGAGTGACTTCATATGTTTCTACCTCAAGTGCTATTGGACTAAATAATTTCAGTCTTTCGAGAAGCAGAAGAATTCTTTATAACAATCTTCCTATTGAAATGTCATACACTTTAAAAAATTACTAGATAGTTGATTCTGAGAGATACCTAGAAAATTTTAACATACTATTTAATTTACTTAGTAAAAACATAACAAAACAAAACGAAATCAACTAAGCTAAAGAAAAGTCCCTTTCTTTTAAAATGATTTTCAGTGATTTCTACAAACCTTTAAAATTAAATTAACTATAAGTTATACATATCTTGAGTTTTAAACACTAAAAAAATGAAAAACTAGAAGCTCTGAAGAACTGAAAGTTCCTTTTAATATATATTTTTTCTTGTAGACTGTTCTTCTCATGCACAAAGGTTCTATTGAATTAAAGGTAACATTAAATAGTTCTTTGAAATAAAATTTCTTTTTTTCTTATATATAAGAATATATGTATAATTGATAGGTCAGTTTTACATTATATGAACCATTTTTCTATTTAGTATATACCAGTCTAATTTGTTAAGCTCTAAATTTAGGACCTCTCTTTACAATATGGTTTGCTTAGTCATATTTTTGTTCAATGCTTTCTTAATTCAATGACAAAATTTTTTATTTCAGAGTTGCTAAATCAATTTGTTTTGACTGTTTGAAAACCTAAGTATAGATGAGTAAAATCAGAAGTATTTGAGGTTTACATCTATAATAAAATTATTGAAAAATGGTATGAATCTAGCGTATCTTGGACAGTTCTCTCAAATGAAGGGCCATCGGTGCCTTTAGTGGTTCACCTACTCTCCCATCTTCATGTTGCAGATCCTGGGACACATTGTGGAGTATTCTCTTGGTGGTTCCACACAGCCAGATGATGCCTCTTATTAATTCATTCATAGGGAAAGCCACATCTGAGTGCTGGCACATCCATATAATCATTAGAAGGGGTGATAGGTTGGGTAGGTAGGTAGGGGTGTATTTAAATTTATTTTCCCAATTTCAATCCAAGAGCTTTCTTGCTCTGCTTTCTAAAATATAATGACTTCAAACTCTTAGAAAGGCAGCACTTGTCAGCTGAACGAGCTTTCTTTGGAGAGTTGTGTAACAGGGATTGAACAATTTTTACATCAGTGTTAAATGAAGTGTTTCTTCCCTAAGTCCAGCTATTGAAATGGATATATAAATGTTAACTCCAGAAGTTTAGATGTAGGGAAGAATGGAGGCTATAAAAGCAAAAGAAAATCTTTGTAATAGTTCCTCATGAAAAGAAAATCTGAAATTGTATACAATACGGTTTGTGAGCCATTCAATATATATATTTTAATGTGTTGGCTAATAACTATTAAATTTCATCAGATCCATTGAACAGCTTAAACACTATAAGAATCTGCCATACAATTAACCTTTCTTCCTTCTCTCCCTTCCTCCTTCCCTTCCTTCTTCTACTCACAAGATGGAGTATTTTGAATTGAATACCAAACTTCTTTGTAACAAAATTGGCACCTATGTGAAGTAGAAAAACAAGCAATCTCCAGCTTCTGAAAGTATTATTCCAACAGTTCTTTGAATAAATAAGTGGAAACACATAACCACAATTTCCCATTGAAACAACACTGTAAGACAAAGTAAACTTCTCAAGCCACTTCACAAAAAACTCCTTGATTCCATAATATACTTGAATCATAGTATTGTACCAAAAGTATAGTTGGACATTGTCCATAATGTTCCTAGGAAAATGTTTTATGCTCATAGTCCCAGCTGTGATGTCAGGAACATCACTGCTGATGCAAGTTGATTTAGAGATACCATTCCTTTCCTCCTGAAGAGTGGAGGGACAAGGAAAAAAATAAAATAGCTACTTTATTTGGCTGTCCTCACTCCCTAGGACCAGGATTCAAGTAGGCTGGGTGGGAGTATCATTTAGATAGATTTAAGTGAAGTTTCAGAGGCCACCTGTTGAAAAGCATTTTGGAACTAGCTAGATTCCTGCCCGAGCTTTTTATTTGCTGCCTTAAGCCTCCATAATGGACCTTTATGCTTCGTTTTCTCTTTAACTTGCTCTTGGTTCTGGCCACCTTTTCTCTTTCTCGAGCAAACTGCTGCACAAACCCACAATCTCAGTGATTTCCTTCATTCCCCAGTCCTTGAAGCATTCCTTGCCTATTGAGATTTTCTAAAGCCTTTCACTGCTAACACCAAAAATAAATAAAATAAAATAAAATAAAATAAAATAAAATAAATAAAACAAAACTCCATCCTTTGCCACCATGGGAACTGGACTCTGCTTTACTGGCATTTAATCTCCAAAATCACGAGTAATGCCTTAAAAAGTAATGTGAGGGGCTAGAAAGATGAGGATGGAAGCTAGGAAGCTCAATATATGTAAGAAGAAATAGAATCTTATCCTGCATTCTTCCTGCTGGTTAGTACTGCCACCAGTTTTGCTACTATGTATCCCTCCTTAGAGGGCATGGATCTGGGTGGGAAGCCATCTGCTATAGTGGCAGTTTTGATGGAGGAAGGGAGAGGCAAAGAAAGTGAAGGAGGCCAGTCACAGGTAACTAGCAGAGAAAGAGAGAGAAGGAAAGCCAAAGTGGTGCCAAATGTCTTTTGGCCAAATTTTTAATGTAAAATAGAGCATATAAGTTGACTATTGCTTGTATATTTAGATGAACCCTTTCATATTGCGAAATGTAAACAACTGATTATAGAAAAAGGAGTTGTTTGTGATATTTTATTTAAGACTTTATCCACTGGTCATGATTACATTTCTGATTTTCTTTATATTGAAATAGGCACATTTCTTTTCTTACTCATTTCTCCTTTCTAGAAGTATGTAATTAAGATTATGTGCAAAGAACAGTCATAATACATTAAAGTAACAGTCCGCAGCTTCATGTCAGCACACACCACCATTGTTCGTAACATGATTGACATTGTAGTACCTAATTCTTATCTTTATGAGGGAGCATGCCTTATCTCAAAGAAAAATACAATTTAAGGTATCTTTTATTGGTTTTGTATTATTTTTACAATCGCAAGAAAAAAGTATGATCTTTATAGGTGGTGTGGTTATTATTGTCAGCTTGATTGTGAAGAGACTCACTTCACCTACACAGCAGGATTAGGTGAGCAGAATTAAGAAGCCAGGGTTTTCTACAAACCAAGTTTTTCCCTAAATTGACCTGTCTGCAGGTAAGGCTGGATAGACTGCTTTCTCCATTACACTAAAACAAAATATACTGCTTTACCTTTACACTGTGGCATGCCAGTTTTAGCACCTCTCTCTTTTTCTGTTCAAAATCAAATTAGTATTTGCGTGCCTAAGAATCTACACAGAAAGCTTATGTGATGAGGGGGGAAAAGCAAAACAAAACAAAAAACAAACAAAAACAACTATTCTTTTTAAACTGGATATTCTTTGTTTAGTCCAAAAGCCAAGTAGAAAGGACACAGAACAGGAAAAATACCTAGACAATGATTGTAAACAATAGAGCTACTGCCACTTATACCTGTGTCCAATTTCTGAAATAATAATAATAATATGGGATGATCTTTAGGTTAACAGGTTTTAAGTTAACTAAAATTAATAAATAAATACCAAAGGGGTAGAAGAGAATGAAACAAGTAAAGAGAAAATTTTTAATGCTATGATTGAATCTGAAAATGTATGGAAACACAAGGAAAGTCTTTTCTAAGCCAATTTTCTTTTTCTTTTTTTAAGTAGAAATTAATATATTACCCTTCCTTTTACTCTAGTAATTTGATTGATCGATTTGAAATCTAAGTCTTTTGAGACAGACCATTTTTCTGAACTTGGTCAAGTCAGGTTTTGTTTATACATTGGGCATTATTTGGATTTGCATACAAGAAGTCCCATGAGTCAATCCATTTCTCTTTATGAGACAGAACTCAGAAAAATGCTGAAAGGCCAGGTGAGATCAGTGGCACCAGCTGTGGCTCTGTGCCTTAGTTAAAAGTGAAATGAGAACTTACTTTCAGGGGAGCAAATAAATGACCTTGATTTTATTAGTACACCTTCCTTTTCTACTGTCCTTACTTAGCACATTTTTGAAATTGGTGTCAAACCTGGGTTTCTTTTATTTTGTTTGTTTGATTTTCATTTTTATTTTCCTATTAGATTTTCATGCAGCATTTTACCAAAACCCTTTTCTTGGAATGTACTATTCACAACCATATTTGCCAGTCTTTTGCTTACAGAAATTGAACAATGTTGTAGTAACTGATAGACCTTCTCAGTACTTGACTCTCCTTTAGTTTTCCTGATTTTGTTATTTACTCTACATATTAAATAATCAAATTAAAAATAATAATCTGAAATGGGGAGTAGAATTTCACAGGACAGTTAGTATGAAACTAAAGTGTATCTTAAATATTAAAATAATCTAGATCTTTGTGTGATTTACAGTGTAAGCAGTAAAACCCAACTTTACTGTTTGTGTCCATGCTATGTCTGAGTTGCCATGGTAAAGTAACAAATTCAGTCTAATTCTTTATTTGGTAGATTGGAAACCAAAACCAAACAGTAAATGAATATCACATACCAAGTATTTCAGTGATTTTTTTAAAGTTATTTCAAAATTAAGTCTGGCAAACCAAGTATTTTGTGTAGATGTTATTGTTCATATTTGTTCATTAGCTATTTTCTGTTATATAGTAATGCTGTATCAGTAAATGTTCCAGTGTTGATATTTACAGTTTCCAGATAATATATTCTTTAAAAATCGATGATTTTTAATTCATTTATAACTTTAACCATTAAAAAAAGTTTAATGACCCTTACATTATGATAAATTTATAGTTGTTTTTCTGTCAAGTTTCTGCACCTACTGTTGTTTATTTCTTTATGAATACTTTTGATCAAATGGGCACTTCAAAAAGTACAGCAAATTAAATAAAATATCAGAATGAGACTAGAAATTCCAACATGGACAAATTTAACTATTGGAAGATTTTGATAAATACTGAAAACTTGCTCTTGTCCTAGTCCCATAAAACAGTTTTTCCTTATATTTCATGTCTGCATGCCAAGCCCTGTGCCTCAAATAGCTCTTGAATTGTCTAGTAGGAAGTAATAGTTTAAATCCCATACACTTAATATTGACTATATGTAAAAATACATTAAAAAGTGTTTGTATATATGGGTATTTATATATATATATATGCATATGCACACAAGGAAATATATTTATATAAATATATGAAAATATTTAAATATTATATAGGTATATGGAAATATAAGGGAAAGTTCACCAAATATTGTTATTATCTTAACTCCATTCATAGTCACACCCTGAAAAGAAGTACAAAGTAAATAAATTTTTATAAACTTTTCCTAATGAACAGCTCCCAAAAGGACTTCTCTTGCAGTGATTACTTTTTCTATTTAACATTTGTAAAAGAACATTTTAGTAATTACAATGAATTATCATGATTTGAAATAAAATATGAATACTATAAATAAGCCAAATAAATTGTACATTTTAGTTGCATAAACTTATGTTGTGTTTTTTTAAGGAAAGAAATTAAAGTATTAGAAATATATAAAGGCCATGATAGCAAATGGGTTATATATGTGGTGAAACTGGAATATCTTTAAGTGAGATTTCATGGCTCTTTGCAATGAATTTTTTTTTCATCCAACTCCAAATCAGAATTTAGAATAGAATCTTTTAGAATTGTAAAAAATAAAATATAAAAAGCTTTAAAAATAATTGCCTAGAACAACTATGCCAGCAACATGTAAGAAAAGTGTTTGCTTTACACAGGGCAGTGAAAGACTTTTAAAAACTCCTTGCTCATGACATGGCAGTATTACTGAAATTTAGTCTCACAGTTTTAAAATGCTGCCCATGGGAGGGAATCTCCTTCCCGTGATTTCGTTTTCCCCTTTGAATGGTAGCGATGGAGCATTTGCATGATGTGTTTGGTGCCTTGCATGAGGAAGACATGCAAAGGCAAGGTCCAGTCTGCATGCTGCTTAATGAATGTTTTTCCTTTTCTCTCCCTCCTTGTCATGTGCTTTCAGAAGACAACAATGTGGAAGGTGGGTGCTTTTTACTTTTTTTCCCAACTCTCATTTGCCTTTTATTTCTTAGTATTAACAGAGTACATCTCAAATATAGACGGTAAGTTGAAGTTCTTTCTGAGCGTTGGTTGATTTCTGGATCGTGTATCACTTTTCATACAGGACACCAGGCTTTCAACCCAGTGAGACAAAAGTATAGGAAAGTCCTTCAACCCTAATTCCAACCACTGATGGATTTCAGTATCCCACATGAACCTTAGAATACTTTTTGCATGGTCTGTATGGAAAAATGATACAATCCTGCTTCTTTTATTTGAAATGAGAAGTCTTTATTTGCAGTTTCAGAACACAGTGCATGATTCCTTCTCCATTTTTTCCTTGATCAAAATATCTTATCTTTTGGAATTGTTTAGCATTACATCATCTCAAGCCTATTGGTTTAGTTTTAAATGACTACGTTTACAAAAAAGAACACAGAATAAAGTAATAACTATAAGTAAGGCATAAATTTAAATTAGAAACTAAGCCATTGGCCAGTGGAAATGAAAGGATACAACATTCGAACATGATTACCGGTAAGTATGCTTGTAATAACCTGTCTGTTAAGTAAAACTACAGTATTTATTCACGTTTTTCTAAAATTATCTCTCAAGGAATTTTGAGGAAGCTATAGATTTTTTTCCTATAGAATCCAACAAACTAAACATATTTCAACATTCTTATCTTTAAAGAATTTAAATCCTATAGTTAATATGCTGTCAAATAGCTTGATAAAAATGCAAAAAAAAAACTAGATATAGCAAAGAATTGTGAAAGTTGATGTTCTGTTAACTTGTGTAATTACATTAACAGCTATTGCATAAACAATTTACTAATATCTATATATCAGAAGAAAGCATTTAGCATATTTTATTTTGCTGCAGTGTTTTGAAATCCATTCTGTAAAAACAATGTACATTTCTACAGAATGACAGATTTCTTAGAAAAATGTGTCCGTCAGAGATTACAGATAAATATTCAGTGGAGTTACTAAGATTTGATGTATCAAATAAAGAATAATTCATGGTAATACAAGGTTGATCAGTATCAAGTTTTAGCATATTATTTGTGATTATTTTATGGACAGTATATTTAGTTGCTGAATATTTTGGTTCCATTAGTTAAAAATTCACAAGAAATCGTCCAAGATGCTTTTTCCAAGTGTTGGCTCTACATAAGACTTCTATTTTTCTGTTATAATTTTAATAGTATGGGAGTGTGCACTTGATAAAGATATTAGCTTGCAGGTCAGACATCTTTCAAAATTAATCTCATTTATATTATGCATGTTAATTAAGGTTAAAAGTTTTTTTTAGTGTCTTTTCAACTTCTTTTGCATTTTCTTAATCATTCTGTAAAGTTCCATGTTTTTGTTGTTTTCTCTTTAAATCCACTTGCATTCCAAGGCAATTTAAATCAGCCTAAATAAGCATGAATGACTCTCACACACACTCACCCCATGAACGTTTTTGACAAGAATTTCAGAGTATAGTCCCATAAACTATTGTAATACAGTTTTTTTCCACTCACAATTTCAAATCTCTATTTATAACTCGACTTTGGCAACACACTCGAGCTTCCTTAGAAGCAAGAAATCTAGCATAAGAAGTGTAAATGCTTTTGTAATGTATTAATTTCCATTCCTACAAAGATGGTATTGAAAACCATTAGAGGTGTCTAATATATTTTGTAAAAGTTAGATTTGATACAGATAGAATTATTTGATTTAGTCTTCAAAAGTTATAAACTGTTATTAGGAAATATGTATAGTTTTAAAATTAAATTAAATTAAAAATTCTATAACTTGGACAGTAAGCTATTATTCCTAAGCATATAAAATATAATGAATCACCAACAGATCATCAAGTTTATAATCTGCCTGTGTGGTTTTTTTTCTGTTGTTGTTAAAATCACTTAGAAAATACAAAAAGAGGCTTGATTACAGAAATCTTAAACTGTGTTAAATAATTTTTGTATTGTGATTATTTGATGATTTGTAATTGTATCTGCCCACAGGGATGTTTAAATACCCCTAAAATTTTAAGGAAACAACACTGCTTATTTCACTACTGATGCAAGTAACACATAATGTTATGTAGCTCAAATAAAGTCTAATAGACGAGAGCTGTCTAGAAAAATTCCAGCCATAAATGCCTTTATATTTCATGTTACTTTGCTGGATACTTTCTGGACAGCCCTCATATATGTGAGATAACACTGGGAAATGAAATATGAATTTTATTAAAATTGTGTGCATACTAAATTGCTCTGTTTCCCATATTCTTAAAATATACATGGATTGAGGAGTAGCCTTATTTCTGCATTTAAAATAGAGAACTAGGAATTATGCCTTTCAGTAAAACATATCTACTTGGATAGTGAAAGATTTTTTTCAAAAACATCAGCAGTGTTCTTTAAAAAGCAGTAATCTTCAACCCAAAGTTAATTGTCAGGCAAGAGATAATAAAAAAGTAAAGTGAATTCAGTATTCTTTTAGAAAACTTCCTTGGTAAAATTATGTTTCATATGTGTATATATAATATATGTTCACATTAACTCATTGTTTAATATTTAAGTAACATTTAAATAAAATGGTAAATAATTTTGTTCTTCATGGAAAATTACTTGAGGCTATTTAAAGCTGATCCATTTTTTTCTTAAAATCATTATTCTATAGTAAATTCTAACTTTTACAACTGCATGTCTAATGATCTTGTTTTGGTATTTGAACAAGCTTAGTCAATTGCTACATGTGTCAGACAAGGAGACATTCTGCATTATTTCAGTGTGACTAGGATTTTTGTTTTCATTTAATTATGAAACTTCTCATTTTTTGATGAGGGGAAAAAGATCAGACCCAGCCCATGTTTCAAGTACTCCTTTGGGTTTTAAAATATATAATTTTCTCACCAAAGAATGACAGTTCCTGTGGGGGCAGTGTTTAAAACAGTCTCATCAAAAGGCACGAAGGGCAGATGCAATATTTAGGGAATTGGTTGGATTTTAAGTCCTGCTCTTATACGCTCTTGATTGTGGCGACTGATACATAGAAGAAAACCACAGTACAGCATATCAGTGTTTAAATTGCAGTTTTGTTTTCCCAAAGCATTCCAACCAGGTGTTGAAAGAATGCTTTTTAATTTGCCTCCTATGTCTCATAGGAAACAAGATGTCTGTCACTGAACATTTTTGTCACCGTGACAACCCTGCCTTCCCATGCTCCCTTGTTTATTGCTGACTGTGCTCTTGTTTCCCTTCAAGGTCTGGCGCACCTGATGATGGGCGACCAAGGTATGGGCTCTGTTCCTTTTCCACTCTGCTTTCAGTGTTTTCTTGTTTTGTAGCTGCTTTCAAACCATCACTGCCAAGGATGAGCAATTGCTTGCAAATTATCTGGCTGCAAATTAAATACATAACTTTTTTGTCATATTTTTTCTGTGTTTTCCTTCCTTTTATTTGTTGGTCTGATTTTGGTTTGGTCCTTTGACTTTTATTTTTGTTCATTCTTTGCACTATAATATCTTCAAATAAATGAGACATAAAAAACTTTTGGTTGAAAGTTTCCATACATTTATCAGCATATATAGTTAAGAATAGTTAGAATAAAGAAAAACCAGAAATTAATATCTGAAAGAGGATATTCAGTTTAACTTACTGTGCTAAAAAGAGTCCATTTTTCACCCATGCATGGCAGTTTGGGAACATGCAGACATCTTTGGCTTCTGGCTTCTAGAATGATGAGTATAGCATTCCACAGAATCAATACTTCTTTCACCTATAGTCATTGTGTATTTCCTTTTTGTTTAATCTTTTGAAGTGAGCATGGGTTTTCCAATTTCCTTGCATGCATTTGCCTTAAAAAAAAGGCAGATTTCTCAACATGTACTTATTGTATCTCCATTTGTTTCCAAACTCTTATTTATACTTTCCTGTCTTGTTTAATTTTCAGAGTAGTACATTTACATATATTCATAATTTTTATTGTTGTTTCTCTCTTTATTCTCTTTGTATGGAAACCCTTTCTTCATGGAACCATTTCATCAAACCCATAGGTAAAAGTAAAGGTATTACATTATTTTATTTCTTCTTAATATCATCTGTATGAATTACAGTGTGTCTAAGTTATGCAAATGTATTTAGACCTTTTGGCATTAGTAATGAGCACTGGGAGGTAGGTATGAGTGTTAATATTTTATGCATTTAAGGTAAGGAAAAAATTGATAAAAATGTTTCACTCCTTTTTTATTTCTTGCTCTTTAGAGTGATTTTTGTCATGTCTGCTGCTTATATAATTAATGTATTTAAAAATTAGCTATAGGTTTTGGTGTCAGTTTTTACAGTATCATTTAATGGGAATTAAATAGTGAGTGTAGTCATCATAAATATATCATTCTCAAACATCCAACTCCGGAGCATACCTGCTCCAGCCATTCTGCATTGGGGTGTAAGTCTAAGCATGTGCAGCATTGAAATGGTACTGCTGTGGGTTCATCACCTTGCTGTCTGCTAAATGTCATCTGTGCACATTAACTCTATGATAACCTGAAAAACAGTATTGTGAAAGAGAATAACAAAGGAACAAGACAAGCCTGTTCTTTGTTTTCTGCATACTAACTTTGTTTTAAGAACATTATCAACCAGGTATTCCTGCATCACTTGGTAAGTCAGGCATGTGTGCTCTTCAGCAGTATTGGTGCCAAATGTAAAAAGCATGTGTAATTTACCATTTAGAACCGTCCACATTGTATTTAGTGTTTTCACAAAAAGGAAGTATATGATATGCAGCTGTGGTAAATATGTATCATAGCCTTCATATTAAACATGCGTAACTACGCACAGGTGAATGTGCCCTTGGTTTCTAGTTTTTGTTTGATTTTGTTTTTGGTTGTTTTAAACACAGGAATATATCTTATCATTGAATGCTCTGAACCTTTCTTATGTTCTGAATCTTAATCCAGCGAGTTGGGACCAAAGTTCACAGTTCTGCACCTTTATGTTTGTGTCATCTAGCAGGGAAATTTTCTGCTTAAAAAAGCACCTGAAAATGAGCTGAGCAATAAGTAAGAAATGATATCAAATTCTAAAGGTGTAAAATAGAGCTTTAGAAACAAATGCTTTTGGATACTTTGAGTTAAAAAAAAGAACCTATGCTATTGCAGTGTATATTTTGGTCAAACATTTCCAATAATACAACTTAATCTTATTTTAAGTCTTCTAGAGAGTGTACAAATGACAATATGTTTTGCTTCTTGCTTCTTTTAGAGATTTGGTTATACCATTTGGGATGCTTTTTCAACTTTTTTTTTTTTTTTGAGGCCAAATTGCCACCCACTTTTCTTTCTTAAGTAGGCATTTCCCACCATGTTCCTTAGTATAAGACTCAGAATGGCTTAGAGGGAATTGTATTTATATTTTACTAGCTGAATGAAGTATATATGTGTTCATGTATGTTCATGTAAACAAGTATATTTGTATGAATGCATGTGTACCCACCAACTTTCTTAATATGCATACACATATATATTCATTATGTTGTGAAAAAGTAACTCTTAAAAATGATTTTCTAATTATATAACTAGTTAACGCTGCATAAGGAATAATTTCTGTTTATACTTAGCTGCTATTTGTTTGGGTATAATTAATGTTAAGTATCACTTAACTTCATTCAGTTTTACTATGCCAGTCTTAAATGTTTTCTGTTGGCATGTGTGTCAAACATATTTTACTTTAATTTTCATCAAATTTTATTCCTCAATCAGCACAAATCTACAGAAGAAGGAGTTCGGTTTTTTCTTTTACATGCTTCTTCTATTAATGGGATAAGGATGCTTTTTGACGTTAAATAGGGAAAGAAGATTTAAGATGGACTTAAGTATTTTGCAAATCAGAGTGGTCCCTTTACACGTTGGTTAATTAGATGTATATAAATGAGAAATAATGAGAAATGTGATTTGTAAGTCTTCTTGAATTGCAGATTAATTCAACAAATTTATATTCTAGAGCATAAATACAATCTTGACTATGGTATGACATCTACATTCAAAGAGTTAATATAATAGGGCAATGAAAACGTGGACAAGTTAATATAAATGACAGAATGAAAGTGCTATGAATGTGGTAAACATCAGATAAAGATAACATGAATCGTGGGCTCCCTTAGGTAGTTATCCTTGCCTTCTGCCAACTGTTGTAAAAGTAAAAAAAAATCTAGCAATGTTACATTGTAGCTTTCTATCTCAGGTTAAGTTCTAATTATGCATAAAATAGGTATTAACCTTCCCAGTCCAAAATAACTGATTTTCATTGTGACTTCATGCTTCCCAAATCTTTTTGTGACAATATAATCTTGGAGAATTTTTCTTGACACAACTTTTCTTTTTAGAAGTAGTGAATTCAGGTACTCTGGAATGAAATCTGTGGATTAATACATTTCTCTTCTGAATCCAGAAGCAAAATTGGATTCAAGAACATTATTATGATCATTTTTATTTCTTCTGTATGGATTCTTATCTGAAATATTTTCTAAATTTTTAAATGCTCAATGATAGATGAATGCATTTCATTAAAAAAAGAAGTAACTCATCTAAAGAGAACATTCCTTCTGATAACCTTCATCATTCTGCTCCCCACTGTTCTCTCTAGAGGTAAGCACATGTATCATTTTGTGATGTATCCTTACAGAGTTGGTATGAATCCTTCCATACTCCCTAATTAATTTTTCAAGGTTTGAAAATTGAAAACACCCCTTATCATTTGTACATGGCAAAAACAGCTAAGTCAGCTGGGGACGTGTTCAGGGCCACTGCTATGTGCTGGCAGCATCATGAGTGAAGTGGAAGCTTTCTCACTCTTCCCAAAGTCCATTGTGCCTCATATTTTCAATCGGTCATTCTCTTTCAAACTCTAGAATAAATTATTTGGATTTGCTTGTATGTTTTATAAAGAAGAATAAAACAAACTTTGTTTCAATGAACTATAGCTTTCTTTGGGATGTAGCTGAAAAGAAAGAGTTTGTAGAGCAAACCTTACTTCTGCTTGTGGCTAGATGGATTTTAATAGTGTTTGTGAAATTGTGGTTGCTTTCTCTTTAGGCTTGATATTTGTCAGTGGTATTATTAGGACCTTTGGTAATGCTAACTTCATTCCCCATTCTATTTTAGAATTTAGTTTTATCTGCTTGCCTGAAAATTTAGTTTGTTTCTAGTTTTGCTTTAGTTTTTTTTCCTTTTCCCCATGTATGTTTAACTGGTCACTTCGTTCCAGCCATTGCTTTATTTATTTATAGTTTATGCTAATGGTTGTCTGAGAGAAATGAATGTCCATTTAAATAAGACAATGTTAAAGTTATATTGCAAATCCAGCCCTCACAGCTGGTTAATGGCTTTAGGAACTCAGGTTAATAAATTGTCAGTTAAGTGTTGTTAGTTTGACTGGCACCCTGTATTTTCCTTCATAGCAATCATCATAATTATAAGTGGTTATATATTTAATATCAACTTTTCCTTGTAGAATGTAAGCTCCATGAGAGCAGGAAGGTTGTCTTTCTTTTGACCACTGTATTTCCAAAATATTTTTCTTACTGTATCTTGAATTTGCTATTGTGAATGGGGGCTGGGAGGCATATTGGAAGAGATAGACATGAAGAAGGACAAGGAGTGTTTGGAGTGGACAAAGTAGGGGGTAGAAAAGGAAGACAATATTCATATAACTAAAAAGAATTTTAACAACACATTACATGAAATCCTTTCTGTCTCCTCCTCTAAATTCTTGTTTTCTATCATTCATATCCTTTTCCAAAGTTACAATATATCTTTCCAGTAAGACATCATTCTGATATCACTTGACTAGGCTTTAGCATATGCACAGCAGTGAGTCTATAAGGAAATAGTCAATGAATTTTTCTGTTTAAGGGTTTTCAAAAATTTTAATTTGATTTTCTCACTGTCACAGTGGCAAATAATTAAATTTTGTTTTTTGACTATTTATGTGATAACACATACAGGAATTTTCCTGAAATCCAGATCTGCTATTATACCGTTTTAGTGGTTTCCATGAGTTTTTCTTTTAAACCTCTCTCTATAAACATTTATCATAAGGCATGTGTTTAAATGGGGTTTGGATTGTAAATTTTCAAAAAAGCCAAAATTTGAGTCTTATATTATGGTGTGAGCATATTTGCTATTCCTGGCATTTATAAAATCTATAGCATATTTGCAAAATAAGTGTACATTTGACTATTTCTAATGAACATTTATTGTTTATTACCTAGGTTTCTCAGATTATTAGAAGGCCAAGTTATTATAAGTACAATTGTCAAGCATATAATTGCACATTTTATGAGTGCCTAAATTTTATTGTATCAGTGAAAATGAAGATCTTCAAAGAGAATAATTTATAAAGAAAATAAAAATAGATTTTTCTCAGAACTGTGTTAATACCAAGATATAATTGATTCTACTACAACGAATTGATCAGCAATATCAAAGATTATGTGTTTTAAAACTTCTGAATTGTCACACCAAAGCTGATAGTCTATTATGTGTACTCTTAAGATAGATTTGATACTATTAATATTTAGAGAAAAATGAAGCATTTAGTATTTTTATACATCGTTCAATTTCCATAGTTTTTATTTTCATCTTTCAACTCTAGTGTTAATTTGTGAAATACTGAACTTCCAGTCTCTAACATCATATGCACATTTACTTTATAACTTTAAAATGCATTTGCTGTAGTTTCTGATTTATAACTAATTTTGAAAATACTATGTTTCTCTTCTTTTGTATAGCTTCTTAAATCATATTTCTTCATTTAGCATCATGTTAAGTATTTTCCTTTTTTTAGAAGCATTTATGAATGTTGAAATCTCATTTTATTGAAATACATTTGGTAGATATGCAAACTAGAAAATAACTTATTTTGGATTGTCTATTATGACTTACACTGTTGCAGTGCTGGGTACTCCTCATTCACAGTGATATGGGACATAGAAAGGCCACAATTTTACTACATAAAATCAGTCTTTAAATACCTCCTTCATCGGTATGACATCCATAGAAGGCTGTGTGACTGTTTAGAAATGGTATTTGTTTTGCAGTTCTTTAGCCTCCATGACCATCAGTTCTGGGTACAGTCAATAAAAGTTACTTGAAGAATAAGTATGTATGCCTTATCTCCTGGATTTAATCAATTTTGTCATTATATTTATTGCTAATAAAAGTCTCAACTCCTTTGTATCTTTGCCCTCTTAGCTCTGTGATGAGAAGTTTTTCATGTATTTAGACATTCTGTAAACAATGATGGCATTGAATAACTGATAAACTAAACAAGGATTTTATTAGACTTGTAGTAAATTAATTTCTTCTCAGACAAGAGCACAGAAAGGACTCTCTATAGACTGATAGTTTAAACAATGAGGTGGTAGAAATATAAATTTAGATGCTTTACTGAAATAGACTATAAATAATAAAACATTTAAAGTATAGCATATTGGATTTTAAAAGAATGATGCTTTTTCCAAAAAATAATGATTTTATCTTATCCATTTAAAAATGTATTTTTGTGGATCTAGGTTGTTTTAAAAACAAACAACACATTTAGGCTGGTAGGAGGTATTTCTTAAATTGTATTCGGCAATGATTTTAGAGAATAATATAATTTTATAACTTCCCAGACTGCTTAGCTCATATATTAAAGAAATTTGAATATTTAATTAGAATTATAGAATCTTAGAGTAGGGAAGAACATTACAAATCATCTAAAAGAAACTGTTCACACTCCTTGAAATGTAAGGGGATATTGAGAGGGGATATTGCTTATTATAACAAGGAAAACATTGTAGAAACTTTGATCTAAAATAAATTATATAAATTAATCAATCTTTTTTTTTTACAGCTTAGTAATGAACATATTTTATTAATTGAAGTTCTACTTAAACTGGCATTTTAAAACTCTTTTGATATTCATCCAACTTCACCCATTAATTAATCAATCTTAAGGAGACTTTAAAGACTTTTGTCCACTTGCACACCAATAATCATAAAACGGTTGCATTGCCTTATTCTTACAAAATAAATTTAGAGGTAGTGTGAAGGAAACCAATTGTAGAGTATTAACTAGAATACTTTTAGTTCTCAATTTTAAGGTAATCATTTTAGGTGAGTAAAATTCCACCTTTTAACAGGGGAGCAGTGTATATAGTGTGGTGGCCAGTACTACATAGAACATTGGTATTATACAATAAAGCATGAAAAGTTTATTTTACTTAATCAAAATTATTTAGATATTTCTGTAACTCTTCACACTCTCACTGTACTCTTGCATAGAGTGGTGAAGCTGAAATGGACTTAGCTCCCCTTTGAACAAACTTAAAAGTTCATGGGCTAAGTATTACCTTGTAGATTCAAATTTATGGTCTAAAGGGCACAGGGTGGTAAATATTTTCTTAGACTGGAAATACCATTGTTGTGAATTAATATTTTGCCTCCCTAATGACTAGAGTGATAAATGTGTTGAGCTTATATCAATCACTTGATCCCCTTATTTCTCATAATATGTTAATTTTCAAATTTTGAAGAAAAAGGTAATTAGGGAGTTCTCTTATAGATTCGTATCTTTCCTGGAAAAATAACGAATAATTAACTTGAGATCCTTAAATAATTGACTAATACCCTCACACTCTTCAAGATTTTGCAAACGGCACTTTCTCAAGAGACTTGTCATGACCACTCTATTTAAAACTACAATTTGCCTCTCTCCTAACCTTTCATACCCCAATCTAGTTTCTCTCCCATAACCATTATTGTATTTTAACATACTTAAACTGTTTTTCATTTATTTTGTTTATTGTCTACTTTCTGTCTTTCTCCTATCAGCATCTAAGAGGGCAAAGACCTCTGCCCTGCCTTGATGTATCTTAAGGGCCCCTAGAACAGTGGCTGGCACAGTAGGTAATCAATAATTCTTGTGTAATGACATATTGATTGGCTAAACAATTTTATAAAATTTCTTTTTAGAGTTTACATGGGATATTATTTTGTTCTCATAATATACTAATTTTCAAATTTCTCTTTTCTTTTTGCTGCAAGGTAAATCTTCTCATGATGGACAAATAAAATCAATAAAACCAAATTTTCTCCTTAAACTGGGAGTGAAAATGACTCAGACTTGACCCTTTTGCTCTTCCTCATTTTCTGCCCAATTTAGGTGGTCTCAGAGAATTTGGAGGGGCCTGAAAAACCACTGCACTGATAGTCAAGCTGTTCTTTTAAAATTTCTCTAATATTCAGACTTAAAGGAAATTTCTTTAAAGGGACAATAATGTATCTTTGTACGTCTGTCTGTATATGTAGGTAACAAGAAGAGGCTTCTGAAAGTTCGACTTCTAAATAGTATGTGACTTTCAGGAAGTACCTTTTGACAATTTATGACCCAGGGAAGTTTCGTAGAATGAAGTGAATCCCTTGTCTTTACATTCATGTAGCTTATCTTGTATTTCTAACATTAAAAGAAATAGATTCACTTTTCTCAGGTCCTCAAATTGTCTTTTTCCCAGTCTGGGGTAAGTGGTCATATGTTCCATGAGATGATTTATCAAGTACTGCACGTCCCCAGTCCGTTGTCGGCAGCCGGAACCTGTGCTGAAAAACTACAGTGGTAGGAAAGTCTCTGACTTAATAAACAAGGACAGAACTGCAGTGTCTAAGGCCGTATTTCCTTAAAGCTTTAGCACTGGTCCTTTTGGTAGATTAGAGGTAAAGATAGAGATAGAGATATAGGAAGAAGATAGAGATGGATAGAGAGGGAACGAGAATGCTATCATTCAATCTTACTGAAATCACCAATGAGATACTTCTTTGTGTGGGACTGTTGCACGTGGTGTGAAGCCACAGCTATTCAGGATGGATGTTTTCAAGTTTGTTGATGTTAGGAAATATAAACACAAAGAAAATAGTTATGATTTTTCAGGACATGCCTTTACATTTCAAATTTACATTCAAATGTATCTACTTTTGCAAAATGCATACTCCACTAAAGGCAGTTTCTCCTTTCCTGCTTGGCTTGTTTGTGAATTGTCGTGTGCCTATGACCATCAAATACTCTGAATAGTAGAAACTAAAATAATCTCCAGTAGTCAGACCATCAAATACTCTGAATAGTAGAAACTAAAATAATCTCCAGTAGTCAGTAATGTTTACTTTTGTAGTACATAGCCCAGATATAGCCCAGAAAATATGACTACTGAGATAACAGTTAAGATAATTCAGGAAATAAAACCGACTCGTGTGTTGTTTGAAGTTTCAAAGCACTATATTATTTTTTGGCCTGAATTACCTGGTTAAATGATGCAGTTTTTCATTTTATTTTCTGGACTTAGCATTTTAAAGACAGCGGACAGTTAGAGGAAACAAATTTAGATTGGGCTAAAGTGTTGGCAGAAGGATGGAAATCCCTAAATTGACCAATTGTTATTTCAACTTATAGGGAAATTCTTCTTCCCAAGCTAGCCGTAGGTTTTGAAGATTGCTAGTGTAAGAATGTGCCAGAAATCTTCTGCTAACCTTAGTGAATAAATATTTCTGATGCTATGCTGACTTAAAATAATTAAGTGATGGCTTGTTATGACTGTCTTTCTAGTGATTATTGTCTAAATAAGAGAATACATTATCTGTCAATCAGCAGGCATGCATTTTAAATTGCTTCCCTAACAGTGAAGCTGGATTAGCATTGAGTCATCTGTATTTGCTGTGACCAGTGGCATTCTTTGTGAGAAGACTGGGTAAAACTATGTGTCACTCAAGGCAGCGGGAAGAGAGAAATGCTGATTGGTCCAAAAGAAAGCCGAAACTGGTTCTCACGAATGTGAGGACCTATTAGGCTCAGTCACTGGTGTTTTTTTTCTTCAACTACTTTAACATATCATTCTCTAAATAGAGGATTGTCTTGAGTAGGAGGGCTGTCATGGTTTTAAAGTTTGGTCACGTAGCTTACTTCCCTTTTAGAACCTCTGAACAATCTCTGAACCACCACAGCAAACCTTGGCCAGTGGTCCTCAGATTGGCTGCCCAACACTCCACCACTGATCACCTGGGACACATTTTTTTAAAAACTTCAAATTTAACTTGGCGTGTAATTTTACTCAATGGATTGCTAGTGGGTTGGAATTCTGTACTTCAAATGAAACTGTCAGCTCCCCCACGAGCTGCTAAAGTACAGCCGTTATGTGAATGAAGCGTATTACCAACTCAGAGAACCGGCTTTGGCCTTGAGGACTGACGATTTGTTCTTCATAACGACGAATGGTTCTTTTTCTTCCAGGGGCACGTACAACTTGTTAATTCAATCCGTATTTTGCGTTGAAAGGCTTTTTTGTTCATAAAAATAATGATCTTGCTTTAAGAGAAGTTAATTCACTGTGAAAGAAGGTACGGTTACTCATTCGGGCCTAGGTTTTACCTTCGAAACTAAACAGTTGGTTTTCACACTGGTAAAGGGTGTTCCTGGGCTCTTTTAAACCTTGAAGGAAAGGACATTAACACTTCTTTGTGTAGAATTCAGGAAAAAAACTGACTATGTGACAACATTTAAATTTATTATGTGATGTCCACCCATGGACACTTTGAAATATGTTTTAGGATTGTTATGCACAGTAGACCAGGAGAAAGAGATCCAGACAAAGGGAAAGCTCAACAGCAAACACTAAGCTCATGTTAAAAAAGGAAAAAAGGCCGCAAATACACCCCTACACCATGGAAAAAGTTAATTATAATGACTTTTACTTTTCTGGACATTATGGTGAAAAAGGCATTAAATAAAACAGGAATCTGTCATTTCTACAAAGGCCATGCTTTAAGGGAATGGAAATTTGGTACCTAGAGTCTATTAGAGAAGAGTTAATGTTCTTATGAGACATTTTAGAAATGACAGACACAGGCATAGATGTTATGTGGAGATATATTGTAAGATTTTAAGAAAATCTACAAAAGGTAATGGTTATAAGAGTGGTGTGAGTACAAGAAAAAGCTGGAAGAAAAGAGCTGAAGGTGAGAAAGCCAAGCTTCTGGAGGTGCTGGTCCAGGGAAGTGATCATGTGATTACTGTGACAGCATGACATTGTTTTCCCTGGTAGAACAGATGTGGAAGAGTGCCAGTAGCCTCAGAGGACAACTTCAGGAGCTAGAGCATAAATAATTGCGTATTTCATGTAATTTGGGGAGACACCAAAAATTTTCCCTCATCAAAGATAAATCACTCAGTAGTCCTGCTTTGTTGAAAAATAAATAGTTAACATATAGTATTTGAAAGTTCCACATACTTTTAACTGTAATTCGAATAGTTTTATTGATGTGATTCAAATAAAATTAATTTTTAAGGAAAACAGATGGTAACTTAAAAATCACAAACTTACATGGAAGAAAGCTCGTTTAAAAGGTCAAAGACATTCATTGTATACACATTTTAGAGGTTCATTGAGTCACAGATGTTGAGAAAGGAAGTAAAAGTGAAAACAGGGAGTAGGGGAAATTAGAAAAGATTTTTTTGTGGTACTTTCATTCGTTTTATAATAACGTATTCCTATTAATGCAAAAAAATCATATCTGAAGAGAGCCTAATGTTGATCAAGAAATAATCGTCATCTTTTTTTTGCCTCTAAATAACAAAGGCAAAAGGTTTTCCTTTAATTTATTTTTTAATTTCCTTGATTAGGCTATTAAGATTCTGTGTAAATGAACTAATTTTTGCATAAATCAGATAAGCCTTTTATTCTAGATGACATAGTATGAAGAAGGTCAGTTAGCTTTTGATTTGTTTTGCTTAATTGCTTTTCTTCATTAAAAGAGAATATACAATGAAAAATCATATATTTTTTCTGTCCTTGAATTCCTTTTTGAGGTATGTTTTAAAGAGTTAGAAATTACATGAAAGTTCTAAGACAGTAATAATTATGATAGAGTAAGTAAAGATTGTCAGGAGGATGAGGAAATTATTCAAGTAACTTGGTAAGTTTGTTAACATTTTGGACCCAGAGATCGTGTTTAAGTTGATAGTGTGTCTTAAACCAAGATAATTGTGAAATTCAGTAAAGTCAGTAAATCACAGTAAATGCTTTAGAATGGAAGAGGACTTAACAAATATTAATAATAGAATCATACTTTTGGCTAGATATTTAGAAGTCTGTGAGTCCGAATGCCTACTCACCAAACTCTTCTGGTAGTCTTGTAATGAGTAATGATTCAAACTCTGCCTGTTCGGAAGGAGGGTGTACTTGCTGCCTTACAAAGTAGCCATCTTTTTAGGAATAGTTTTAATTATTAGAGAGTTTTTTCTTCAGTTGAATCAAAATCTGCCTAATTGCTAATTAGGTATTGCAATGTTGTTATTGTTTCCTAAGGTATTCATTGAGTTTCTTTTGGGTGCTGTGCTTGGTGTTTTCAATTTATCTGGATTTAAAGTCTGTTGAATTCCTCATCCACATTTAAAAAAAGAATTTTTATAAATACATCCCCCACCATTGTACCCAAATCCAATTTTTTTTTCCTTCTAATTTTTTTATTCACTTTCTGAAACCATTCTTCACAATGTTGAAATCTTTCCCATGTCTTTCCTGGCCATCTCCTCCTCCTGGTCTGGACAAACTCTAATTGTCAGGAGATCTTTTAAAGTCAAATGCAAAGTTAATCGCAGTACCCTAGATGGCTGAGCAGGCGCAGTAAAATGGAAGCATTCTTTATTTCTTGAAATAATGACACCTACAGTTGTATGTGTGTATTTTTGTATGTGTGTGTTTATTGTTTGTTGACTCATACTGAATTTTTAGTCATTTGAAACCTAAGTTTTTCCACATGAGCTGCTTGTTAAGTCAGCCTTCTAATTTTATACTCAGCAGTTACAAATACTATTGTGAACCTTCATGCTTCAAAGCATGAAGCATTTGTATTCAATTCCACCTTCAATTATTAAAAAAAATCTACTCACTTCCCTATGCAGGAAGCTGGGAATATGAAAATAAATAAGGCATGGAATGAGGCAAGTTATCTTTCCTAAAGAGATGTATAACTAACTCAGAGGTAGGTAAAGACATTTTTACATGTAATTCCCATCAATAGTTAAAGCCTTATGATAGAAGTTATTTACAAGGACCAACATTCCTCATTATCTGATTCTTATAGAATGATTGGGTGTTCACCAGACTGACATGGTAGGGTAGTGTTTTTTGTTTGTTTGCTTGTTTTTTTCTGTCCGTGCCATAACAAGTTCCATAAATTTAACATCTTATCACAGGTGTATTATCTTATTGTTAGATAGGTCTTAAGTGCAATATGGGTCTCACTTAGCTAAACTGAATATGACTGCGGAGCAGTGTTTACTTCTGGAGGGTCTAGGAGAAAATTAGCTTTCTTTCTTTTCCAGTCTTTTAAGGCTGGAACAAAAGTGGGGAAAAACTACCGTTGTGACCCCTTTCCTCTACAAAACCAGCAAACTTGAAGGTCTGAACATTCTCCTGTAGTCACATTTCTCTCAGAATCTCTTCTGTTTTTCTTTCCACATAAAAGGAGCTTGTGGTTACACTTAGCCCACCTGGATAATCCAGGTTACTCTCCCATCCTAAGGTCACCTGATTAGCAAATGTAACTTTATCTGCAACCTGAATTGCCTTTACCATGTAACCTAACATAATCATGAGTTCTGGGGATTAGAATGTATACATCTTTTGGGTGCTATTATTTCTGTATACCACTGGTAGAAACAGGAAGCAAAACAAAATAGAAGTAAAGTCCTGGAGCTATGGTAGAGAAGTGCTGATTTCTAAGGATTGGAAGCAATTGATCATAAATGGAACAAGGGAGCCGAAAAGATCCAACTGGAGAAGCAGATAAGGTTCAAGTTGATGAGAAGTCTCAAAAAGCAAGATTGCATCTGCTTTGTAGAACGATTACTCTGGAAATAGAACAGATATGAGGAATGCAAAGCTAAAGATAAGAAAACAGCAAAGCAACTATGATTTAGTCAAGAAAGACATCAAGGGCTTATACCTTTGTATAGCATTGGAGAAGGAGAAGAGTGAAGAGATTTGCGACATCCTAATGAGTTGGGTTCAACAAGACTTGTTGGTTGATTAGATGCAAGAGTGAAGACAAGACTGGAGTCATGACTGACTGACTCTGGGGCTTCCATTCTAAGTCTGTGAGGTAAGAGTGGTATCATTCACCAAGACAGTGTGGATTAACACATATATCCTGGGGGTAGAAAGGAAATGGAGGGGAAAATAACCTCATCTCTACTTTAACTCATGTATACACCATTCAGCTCTTTGGAATCTTGACCTATAATGCCATCCTTGTGCCATCTACAAATATAATGTATATCCACATGATGTTTTTTAAAAATGAATAAAAATGTGGTAGGAAACAGAGTCATCAGAATGTTACTGGGGGCCACACTTAAATAGTCAGTTACATTACTCTGAATTCATTATATAATATTCAGCCAGTTTTGACTGTACTACTAGATCATATTTCTTCATGTATGTTAAAATATATGTTAAAATTTTAGTCAAATTTCTTGCTCAGACATTTAACATTCTGAAATTGTGAATCAATATTGGGAAAATTATTTTTATTCAGTAGTGATAAATATTTAAGTAATTTACTAGATCTTCCACTTCTGTGTGTAAGGTTGTACAACTTTTTGTAGAGCATAAATACAGGACTATGTCAAAAATAGAATATAGTGACCATATAGGAAAACAAGAGGTTAATTCTTACTTGAAGAACAAAAGGAAATTCCTGGAAGTAGTAGTATGAGTAGTTGAACTGGAAGAAGTGAGGATGGACTTACCAGGGAATGGATCACCTGGAAGGAAGAACAACATGATCAAAAACATTAAAACAGTATCATTCTGAGTATGATGTAATGGTTGAAACAATTCTAGCTGCGAGGCAGTGTTTGAATCAAGGAACTGGTAGCATTCTGGTCCATAGCTACAGTCATTCATAATTGAATTTGCAAGTGTTAGGGTGGGGTATGCCATATCCATATCTACACATTAATATTTCTTACTTGATGCCTTAGATATCTGGTTTATGACCCTAGGTACAGAAATTTATTTTGCAGTCATTACACTGCCAATTAGTGTGTGGTGGGAGAGGAAGGAGAAAGGGGTACCATTATCAGAAAACTACTTTAAAAAGATATGTTAGTGGCAGAGTGGATTGCAAATTGTAGTGGTGAAGAATGATGGGATCATTACAGGAAGGTAAATGGATTAGGAGGTTGTAAAAACAGTTCGTGTAAAAGACAGTGGATCCTTAACTATTTTGATGATAATTGGAATAAGAAAGGAGGGAGCAAATGTGAAAAACCAGATTCAAAACTCCTTCAGGGCTTCGTCTGGGTCTTGTTCTTTCTATGGTGTTTAATATGGGACAAGACATAAAGTAGATGCTCAGTAAGCAAATAATGAAGACATTGGAGTAATTGAACTGGATATGAGAGGTGAAAGGAATAACTAAGATGACTTTAAAAGCCTGAATATGAATATTAGAAGGGTCATATTAAAAGTGTCTTTGGGAGAATAAACTTCATCTTAGGTAATGCTCAGAACCGATATCTTGGGAGACACATTCAACAGACAGATGAAAATATGAATGTGGCCCTTAGGGTAGAGATTATAATTAAGAGAGAATACAAAAATATTTAACTCGGAGGTCAGGGTTTATTTTAACTCACCCAGCAGAAGCATATGTTCAAGATAAAATATGGACTTGAAGATTAATTCATTTAGTGCAGACCCTTTGTTTTATGGATGAAGAAATTATGAGACTAAGAAATGTTTGTTTTGCCTGACTATTCAATAAATAAATGGAAGACTTAATCCTAGAAGGTAAAAGGATGTACTTTGAATCTGTTGAACACATTATTTCAATGCCCCCTACTTCTCACCAATAGGTCCAGACTGACTCGTTCTCTACTTAGAAGACAGCCATTTTGGCCTACTTTATGTTGCCAACTCTGAAGTTTGCTTATTTGGAAAATCCAGGTATAGACTGTTAAATACTTGGGGACTTAAGGATAGCTTTTCCTCAATTTCAAGACTTAGTATAGAGTGATGCTGCAAGAAAGCCTAGGCTGAAAGCTACTGACTTTACTTTGTTAATTCTGATTACTTTGTCCTAGCTGCTCTGACTTGTCTCGTTTTTTTTTTGAGTCAAATTACTATGATGAAACATTGTATTCTTCAGTTCTAAATTTCACAGACTCATACAAGGTCAGTGTTATTTCAAGTGGTGCTTTATGAAGCTAAGGGTTTTTGGTAGGCATCTGAGAACCACCGTTTGGGTTTAAGAGCACAGAGGGGGGAGTGCTTTAGAGCCCTTGTCTTGATTCAGACAGAGCACCACAGCCTTTATCTGTTTTAATACTGAATCTTTAGGATAAAGAAAGAATCTCTTAGTTTAAAATATTCGAAAACTACTACTCGAGGTTATTAATCTCAGGGCTATCAGCATTTCATATATTTCTTTTGAGTTTATGGATTACATTTAAACATTCCAAATCCTGCTTCAACTGACTAAATCATGCTAATTCCATTTTACCATAAAAGTGCTGCAGAACCCTTTCCACTGAGACGAGATAGAAACAGGTAGGTCTCGAGACAGTCGTCTTTAGAATCAGTTAAAAAGTGCTTTCATGTATTTTCTCCATTTCTATTTGTTTCCATTGCTATTTGTAAGCTAAGGTTTATTTTGTGTTATAATTTACAGAATGGTTATTCAGAAGGCCCATAGGGTATACTAGAAGGTACTGTTTTTGCCTCACAGTCAAACCCATTGGAAACAGTTATTACTCAAAGCTTTGTTTAAACCAGGTTTAATTCAACATCAGTATGGTTTTGGTTAAATAGCTATCATTTTGATCAATATCCCTAAGTTTGAGATAATTAAATTTTAGATTGAAGTGGTCTAGGTGGTGAATCCATAGAGAACAGAGAACATAAAGAAGAGATTTAGAAGGGCCCCCAAACTAATTCTAGTATCTTATTTATTTTTAGTTTATTTTTTTAAGTTCTACCCCTGTCTAAATAAGAATGGCTTAATTCTGCCTATTTTATTTGTATAAAATAATACATTGGTAGTGAGTGAGAATATGTACTCAATCTTGTATAAAGTGATACTGTTGTAATTTTTCATTCCATCTTTTGTTCATAAATACTCAATTATGATTTGTAAAGGCAGTTCTCCAATTCCACTTAATCTTCAATTCCTCCTTATCCTCTTCACATAATACCAGCCAGTACCAGTGGTTCTGATTGAGGTAAAGTTATAGATTAATACATTTAATGCATTAATTTAATTTTCAATTTTAAGACATTTTATTCATTATCTTATACTGGCTTTCTCAGATAAAGGGGAAATGATATTTGACTTTCTTTTGGTAGATGAGAGAACAAGCAAGAAGGTAACTTTCTCATATCACACAGTAATAGCAACATCTTTAAAGGCTGAGTTCCTAGATATTTACTCTTCTAGTAGAGAATTGGAATGGGTTATGCTGAGGGCTAGGGATTTAGAGAATCAGGACCCATCATGCATTTACAAGTCTAGCATTGTCTAACTAGTTATTGTGGATACTAGTCCCTTAGGATGGATCCTGTTATTCAAGAGGAAACTGAAGTTAAAAAATGATGAGTTCCTTGTCATGTTCATGGAGACGTGTTATTTCCTTTACTTGTATTGCCCAGTCTTCCCTTTATAACATGCATGCTACTCTAGATTGTTTAATACTCTGATTATGTTATGATAAGACGCTTTATTTAGAACAAAAATTCCCTACTGGTATGTTTCATATCTTACCCCTTCAGTCATCATATTTTTTAAAAGTTATCTTCATTGTGCCTAATATAATACATCATCTATATCTCCCATGACATCTAATACACTGTTATAGTTTGTGTTCAAAAGCCCTTGCTGATTGCTTTGATGTGGAAGGTTTTAGAAAGCTGACATTTATGCTTCTTAAATTGCAGTTCATATATTTGACTTAATTCTGCCAAATATCAAAGGTTCTATAACATCACCTACATGGGGTTATGTCAAGCGAAAATGCCGTACACAAGAACATAAAAGTGATTTGTGTGGTTTCCTGTCACCTTTTTTTTCCCCAACCTTTTCACAGATTTCTTTAATATATCCTGCAAAATATTAAAACAAACAAACAAACAAACAAGCTCAACATCTCTCCAAGGAAGACTTTGATACACTTTTTACACTTTTTCTTTTTTGAAGTTTTTGTGTGTTTTTTTTCTTTTTGAATTTGGTTTTGTTTTGTTTTGTTTTTACAGAGCTACCCTTATAACAGAAACATAAACTCATGGGGAGCAGGACCCACATCTACTAATTCTGGCTGGGAGAGAAATAAACAAGGCCTTGAAATGAGCAGAGGGTAGCCCTGGAATTTAATAAACACAGTGTAGTGCAAAGACCCTCTTTTAAAGACCCAGTGCACCTGTTTTGTCATTGTAAAAGCATGTAATGTGGTAGGCCCTCTGAAACCAGTTTTATCTAAGGAAGCTTTTTCAATTTTACTGCATCAGAGATCCCAGCAATGGAAACTTCAGAAATTACAATGAAATTCTGCTAATTCAAATTATTGATGTGGAGATTGGCTGCAGATGCTTGGTTTTTGTGAACTTAGAGGTGTGTGAAAAATCAGGATCAAAAGTCAACCTATTGCTTCGGAATATGGTCCATTTATTTTGGTGACTAGTTTCACTTTAATTATGTCTCTGCTGAGGTAATTCCTTTGGCAAGTGCTCCACTGAAAATACATCATCTTTTTCAAACTGTGTCTGCAGTCAGGAGTTTAAATTCTGTTTTACAGGTATTTCTTTGAGCCATCTATATTAGGAAATAATTTTTAATCTGTCTACAAGAATCTGAAACTTGCTTTCCAAAATGGGTACTTTATTTGAAACTCCAGTATGACTCCTTAGGTATTTAATATGCTACAGAGAAAGCTTTCATAGAGATCTTTAATTTTTCCTAGTAAAAGAAAACTAAGCAATTTATTCATTAAATGGTATTTTATTATTAATATCCTCCATTAAAAATATAAACTATATCTTATGTTGGTTTAAACATACTCTCAAAGCATTACGTTCTGAAGAATAGCTAACATAAGTGTTTTTTTTTAATATGAAGCAATTCATTTTATAAGAAAATTAGAAATTTTAAATTAGTAGAAATTTAGATTTTGAAATAGTTCATTGATAATAGTACAGAACATTATATCAAAATTGAATCATAGGGGGTTCCATGGTGGTATAGTGGCTAGGCTTCAGTGCTCTCAACACCGTGCTCTGGGTTCGATTCCCAGCCAGGGAACTACTCCCCCCACCACACACACACACACACAAAATTGAATCATAAAACACAATACCTCTTTCCATTTATTTTATCACAGTCTAGGGACATATGAATATGCATCTGCTTTAGTTGCCATTTTGTAAAATGTGTTTTAATTCATGGAAATCAACTATACTATAGGATCACTTTTTAAAAAAATGTTTTGAAAACTGTACTTTTTAGAATCAGAATATATCATTAGTAAAGATTTCCAGATAGAAGTCATAACTGCCTGTATTTTAAAAATGAAACTGTAATTAAAATCTTTGTAATTTGCATTGGAAGCCACAAGAAAGTGCTGCAAATCCCCTTAAGAACCAGTTCCCAGAGGAAATGAACTAGTAGCGAAAGAGAAAAGGAAGTAAACTTAAAGTGAAAAGATTCTTTAATGAGAAAATGACATAAAGTTACTGAAACATTGATTGGATGAGAGCAGGACTAATCATCTTAATAGGAGAACTTGATCTTCAAGCTGAAATTCCTAGACCTAATACAAATCCAGTGATACATGGAGATCATATGACCTT
This sequence comes from Lyroderma lyra, assembly GCA_004026885.1. Classification (NCBI taxonomy): domain Eukaryota; kingdom Metazoa; phylum Chordata; class Mammalia; order Chiroptera; family Megadermatidae; genus Lyroderma; species Lyroderma lyra. The sequence goes on from PVJL010000017.1 coordinate 319,080, forward strand.
TCAAATCTGAACTAAAAATGTCCAAATAATTTTCTAGTCAAAACTGGTAAAAGGTATACTCTCACCTGGTCATCTAATCCATTGTGATCAATTGTTATTACAATTGTTTTTGTTTTTGCTGGCCCCAATTTTATGAAGGAACAATTTGTAATAACTGACATACATTTAAAGAAAACAATTTGATAAATTTTGACAGTTACGCACACTTGTGAAAACACACCAGCATGAAGATACAGAACATTTCCATTATGTCCAAAAGATTATTTGTGCTTCTTTGCATAATGCATTCCTGTATTTTCTCCTAGACCCAGGAAACCACTAATCATACTGTTTTAATATAAAAGACTGCATTTAAAATTTTGTATATACCCTCTGTACCTAGAATTATCCCTTGCACATAGTTGAGATTGCTTGTTTGATTGATTTATCAGTCTGAAGACATATGTTGGAAAGGAGTTTTAGAATGATTCTGGTATCATTGGTACACATTTTTTGGGAAAAATATTCTATATTCCAAGTAGTAAAGTAAGAGATTATTGGATAGTTACAATATGCCCTTTACAATACAAAGTTCTTTGGATGCATTATGTCATTTATCTTCACAACCGGTTCTACGTGGAGGTCATACTGTTATGTTCATTTGAAGGATGAAACACAGGAATTAAGGAACTTGATATTGATTATACCAGCTTGTAAGCAGTAGAGCTACTTGACTCTAAAGCTGTTGTTCTTAACCATCTACTCTATTTCATGAGACAAACGGAAATTCCTCCTTCTCTCCAAATGAAGGTCCATACCTTAGTTAACGTGTCAGTTTTATTTGTTTCCAAGAGACTTCTCAGACCTCCTGCCCTCCTCTCACACTGACCTCCTTGCTATTCCTCAAGCACATGGCCCATATTGTCATGTAAAGCGTTGACTGCAGTGCCCTTTTCACTTCTCAATAAGATTGCTTTGACTCACTCTCATCTTTCAAGTGTGCTCAGATTTTACCTCACCAAGGTCTATCCTGAGCCTTTCTATTAAATACTGCAACCTTCCACCTCTTGCTTCATGCCCTCGCAATTCCTTCTACCCTTTTATGTTTTCCCTCCCTTCTTCTCCATAGCACATAGATTATACACACACACACACACACACACACACACACACACACACAAATTTCTCATTTTATTATGTTAAATGATTGTTGCTTGCCTCTTGCTGTGGAACAAGTCTTTCAAGAGCAGGTATGTTTGTCAGATTATTACCTGATTTATCCCAGGTATCTGGAATAGTGTTTTCTTAGTCAGCCCAGCTATAATGATTACCATAGGCTGTGTGACTTAACCAACAGACATCTGTTTCTCACAGTTCTGGAGGCGAGAAAGTTCACGATCATGGTGCTGGAAGATTCTCATGTCTGGTGAGGGTTCTCTTCCTAGTGTGTAGATGACCATCTTCTCATTGTATTCTTAGAGACACACACACACACACACATGCACACACACACAGAGGAAACTCTCTTGTTTCTTATAAGGCTAATAATGCCTTTCATGAGGGTTATACTTTCATAACCTGATTATTTCCCAAAGGCCTCAGCCCTAATTTTATTGAATTGGGGATTAACATTTTAACATGAATTTTAAGAGGACAAGAACAGTCCATAACAAGTTTCTTCCATATAGTAGGTTTCAATAAATGCATTTATTAATAAGATATGCGGAGGGATATTTTTGGGCTTCTTTCCCATCAACTAATTTTCCTTCTCAGAAGAAATGGCACTAAGCAATATTTAGAATACTTAGGGACAAGGTAAAATAATATAAACATTAATATCTTGTTCTGTAATAGGAGTCTGTGAAGAATAAGAAATAGTTCCCTAATTTAATTCTGTCTAAGATCTTTTGTCTGTCTTTTATTAGTTCACAAGATTGGTGGTGATTTCCTAGATTGCTTCTTAGAGTTGGGAGGAGCCTGAGATACCTTGGTCCAGAAATTCCAACTTCGAGAGTTTTGGGGGTTTGTGAACCAAATGCATTTCACATGGTTGTTGAATTTCAATGCCTTAGACAAAGCTTCTTGTCAAAGCAGTCTTTTGTCTTAATCTACCCTGACCCACTAATTTTAGTGTCTGACCCTGAAACATTTAACTAGACTGTCTCTAATTGTATGACTTCTTTATTTTATGGAAGAGACAAGTGGCAAAGCAAGTTGCCTACAGTGAAACTATGAGTTAACGCCATTTTCCATGAAGAGAAAAATAATCCATATATTGTGGAAGCATTTCACAATTAGAGCAAAAATTAATTAGAAAATGGTATCATTTCTCCCCTTTTAAATCACCTTTTTATTGAATTCCTTAGTTACTGCTCATAAAATGGCTCAATGTTTTTGGTCAGTTAGGCTCAAATATGGTGTACTTTCTTTCAGCATCATAAATTAGCCTTTAAATGATCTAGGGTGTACAGAATCTTCTATTAAACTTCATGAAGGAAGAAATGAATGAATAATTTGTTATTTACTCTTGAGGCAATCATTTGTGGTGGGAACCCTATTTAAAGTAAAAATATTTTTATGTTACTTTATTGTACTGATTACATTTGATGTAAGTGCGGATGGGTAGTAAAATTGAGAAATAATAGCTGCATCATTTCATATTTCTAGGAGGAATACGAGATCTTGAGGGAAGGCCAGAAAACTTTTGTTTCTGAATCAGAAAAATATCACATTGCGATTTAGAACCATATTGACATAACTTAACTTTTTAAAAAAAACTTCCATTGCCAAATTGTCTTTCAGTTAATTTAAAACGTAAAATTGAATTTCTCAAATGATATCTTCTTCTAGTAGGTTGAGTAATAGAAAGTATTCTTCTTGTTAAGTTTATTTTTTAGTGCTGAGGCAATTTCTGTATGTTTTTATAACCTCATAGGGAGCCCACCATTAACAGTGATTTTTACATTAATCTTTATGAACGTAAGTGATAAATATGTTTAATGTTCAATGAGCCTTGAACACTATAAAAAAGTTTATACAGTAAAGTGTTGCCCCTTTTATTCCAACTACTTCTATGTGTACAGAAAGTATTAATTAAATGTTTCTGCTTCTGTGATAAGCATATGAAAAATACTAAATTCTGCATGAGTAATCAGGGTAAAATCTTCAGCTGTTCTTCCAATTGACTTAAATTCTCCTTGCTGAAATTACTGAACAATTACTGACAATCTTCCCAATTTCATTTGTCAACACTCTGAGAAAGAGTCAAGATTTTAATGAATTAAGGGCTGGAAATTACTGAAGGATGCCTATAGCACCAAGGAAATCCTCTTTATTAAAATTCTTCTGTTTACCAAAATAATCACTTTATATTTGTAAATGTATACTTGATTTATATTTATATTGCTATAATTATAATGCTTTCCTAACATAATCAAAGAGGATGCTATCAATTCAATAAAAATAAGAATCATACAATAAAGATTTGTTCTAAACTAATATTTTGAGTATATTACATGAAGGCATCTCAGATGTGAGAATAGCTTCTAAGATGCATTGTCTGGTCTTTTAATTATTAAACAATTTAGATGAGACCACTAAACCAAATCTTATACCAAACCCTATAAAAAGTCTAGTGAGGCTGCCTTTTATGTTAAAGTTCTCATTAAAAAATTCTACTTAAATATCCAATGTTTTATTATGGGAAAGCTGCTGTTAGTATTCAGAATACTAAGTAGAATAGATTTAACTACAAAATGTTTGTGTCTTTTTCGGCATTAGTCAAACTATCAATAAATGAAGAGTTTCAATAGTGCATTAATGAACTTTACACATACATCTATAAACGTGTGTCATTTAGGTCATCTAGGGTACAAATGCTCATATATAGTTAGGGATACAAAATGCTGTTGATGGGTAACAACTGTGAAAGATAGAAAAGGAAAGAAACAGGATGAGGGGTGGGGGCCAAGCTTCAGACCACAATAGAAATCTGATAACCTCTCAGCAACTCTGTGGTTTGCTGTTGAGGAAAGAATACTCATTAGAGGAGCTCCTATTTGTTTAGAAATGGCCAGACCCCAGGACCTCCCTACCCTCCCAATGCTTATTCGTTATTAGTTAGGGGCTGTCCAAGAGAGCATGGCCTCAGCAGATCCTGAAAATGCTAATTGTTGTCAGTGTCAGGTAGCCGTATTCCTTGCAAGCTAAATAGTATGTTGTTGAAAGGAACACTGAGTGACAAGGCAACTGGCACACCTTTATGGCTGCTTCAATATGCAGTGTTTTTATATGTATATATTCATAAGTAAATACGAGGGGTCTCTGGAAAGAGTCCAGCCATCTAATATGAAAAGTAGAGACATTTATGGCAGGATTTTTTCTGAACAGCCCTCATATATCTATGTATACAATATGTCATGTATGTTTAAATATAGAATGTTTGCTTACTTTGTAATGTTAGGTCAATAGATCTAAACTCAATAGATTTTTAAAGTTTATAGATTTTTATCAATTTTTATAAAATAAATCTATGTCAAGACAATTTTGAAAGATCAAACAGTTGCAACTATCAAGGTAATGCTCTGTGAAGTACAAGATTAGGTGGCCCTTTCTCTGGTTAGTTATAAGCACTGTTACCTTTGTAGGTCACTAAATAAATGCTGCACCCATGTATATTATTTTTTAAATGGGGAAAAAAGATCTAAATTGTGAAAGGTTAATGAATTGTGATACTTAATGCGAAGAACCTGATATTACTCATCTTTCAGAGAGAGAAATTGATCTCTTGATTCCCAAAAGCTGAATAGCAGCTTGCTACAAGAAGCAACACAACTTCTATCAATAATTACGCTTTTTAAAGTATTATTCTTGATATTACATTTACACTTTTAACACTTCATCTAATGAAGCATGCCTAATCATTGCCATGTTCCGTGTCAAGGCCTTTTCACCTGATTTTTCTGCATCTCAAGTATTGGTAGTACAACAGTTTTCATGCTTCATTATAATACCTGTTCACATGTCACCTCTTCATCCAATCTGAAACAGCAGCTTTTGTTGCTCTCTTCTCTGCTCTTCAAAAAAGAGTAGTAACCCCTGTATGGTCTTATATTTAATACAAAATTGCATGCTTTATAATGGCAGAAATTCTGTCTATATATAATCTCCAGCCCCTAGTGTATGGCATATATCATAGGCACTCCAAATATTAATATATTCAGTGAATGAATGAGTGGATGGATGATGAATGCATGAGGAAACAAATGAATATGTTAAATGGTCTCTGCTCACTCCCCACCACTCAAAAATATAACTGTGCCTGTGTAAAAGCAAGGTCTGGGCGTATGGTACATTTCCAGTTCAGGGGGAACTGTTCCATTATGTGGGAAAACGAAATTTTTTCTCCCAATAATCTACTTAATTTAGCAAGATATATGAGAGAGAAGGGATGCTTTTCAAACCTTGGCATGTGGACTCACTGAAAGCAGCAACGTGTTTTAACCAGTCATTGTTATAAATAACGATTAATTTATCTAGAAATACTACCTTCCTTTAAGCATTTGGGAGTCTTTCAAACAGTATAATTCTCAGCAAGGTCAAGGACAGTCTCAGTCTTTTGTCAGATTGCATAATGAAATATTTTTAAATATTTAGAAATAAACAAAGACAATTCCATTTATGTCCACTAGGAAATGAAGAAAAGACAGGTGTGGTCTTTGAAATTAACCTGCTGTCTTGTGTTTTATGGTCAGTCTGGTGATCACGTAGCATGCCATCAATAAGGCTAAATTTAGTATTGATTTCAACTTGCCACTGTTCTATTTCTTCTGCCTCTGCAGCAGCAATAGAGGAGATATGCTTTTCTCCTTGTCATCATATCATGGTTCACTTGACCTACTTCTTCATTTACTATTGAAAGATGGAAGTATAGATCTTTCAATAAATCACTAATATGTTCCCTAAACAATCAATAGTTACCGATAGATTGTCTCCCTGGCTGTAAGTTTTGATCTGAAGGAAGCTATAGACAGAACAAGAAATCTAATTCCCTGATGAGTAAAATATTGACCATGAATGAATATATGCTATGTTTGTGTTATAATGGGGTTAAAATATTAAATTTTACAGTATTTTATTGAAGCTTTAAAGAACTACTCTCTCATTACATTCCTTATATTGAAGTAAAATTTAAGAACCATAATCACATAAAACAAATTGATTATTAGAAGTTTGTGTTTTTTGTATAGCACAATAAAACAGAAATCAAGCATCATTCTGTCTCACTAAGGCAGTGGCATTGAGACATCTCATTTCAGAATGGAGCCATTATGAGCTGGTAGAGTGATAGTTAAATACACTTTATAGAATTCTGTTCATGTTATATTCTTTTCATTGTTCAATATAAATTGAAACAATATTTTTCTCTGTAGAAACTACTTTAGGAAGAATCAGAAGTTCTGATACAATAGAGTGATACTCATTTACTGACAAAATGTCAAATATATTTGATCTCAACTTTGATATATGAATGAGAATTAAATACCATTAAAGAATTGCTAAAGACAAGTATGGTCTGACAAAACATACTTACAATCCACACTTTTTTTATATTCTAAGTTATACTTTGAAATGAATAACAGTTTCTTCAAATGGCCACCATTAAATAAAAAAAAGTCAGTCTCAGTCCTCTTACTTTATCTTACTCGTTCCATGTATGACATAAATAATAGTCTCATATGCATTTATTTGGTCCTCGGTCCCTAAAGGGCAAAGGTAATGTCCTTTCCAAGTTTTGTGAAGTATTTATACAGTGGTAGTTTTCTTTGTTTAAGGCTGGAGAGTCACTTATTCCACCATATTTGCAATGGATTCAATTAATGATATAATGATATTACTGGCCTGCACCTCTCTCGAATAACCGAAAGAGAGCAAAAGCACTTTTCGAAATTAGATGAGATGATAAGGAAGAATTATATCGACTAGTTCAGGACCCTGCCCCATACATATATTTGGTTTTTAGTTCAAAATTAACAGCCTCTATATTAACATTGTATCTTAAACTCATAATATGAGTATATGAATACTTAAGATTAGCATGCAACATTATAAAGATAATTTAACTACTAATAAATTGAATGTATTCCAAAGATAATACATGTTTAGACGAAAATGTCGTTTTATTAATTATTGGAAAACAGGTGATAGGAAAGACTTCAGTGTTTAAGAAGGAATGACCTGGTATGATATCCTAAATGTTATATTTTCCCAACTGCATATTATATATTGTATCCAGTTATTTTATGAATATTTTGTAAAATTTCTAAATATTCAGTTTATCAGTGTTTATATTTTCCAAAGTTTGCCTAAAATGTAGTATTAGAACATAAATCAATGATGCAACCAAAGTCTTATTTTATATTTAAGTGAAAAATTCTATATATCTGAAAAGAATTTACAAGTTGCATCACAGTATTTTCTACTTTGAATCTGAGGTATTAGAATGGAAGCTATTACCAGAATATTTTTTTTCATTTGTTTTAATGGAAGACAATTTATTTTTAATTTGTTTGATCTTAAGGAGTATCTATTGAGCATTTGCTATGTGTGGAGAAGTCAGTGAAAGGGACATGGGAGTCATGGGAGTCACTGAAGAAAGAATGTAGTTACTAACTCGAAGTGACAAAACATAATCATATGGAAGATTGTATAAAAAACCACGGTGACAAAGTGATTTGGATGATCTAAAGAGCTCAGAAGACACTTGCAGTCTGTGAGGCAGTTCAAAAGACCTCATGAAAGAGGACACTTCTAATAGGAATCCGTTTGAAATCTTGGGATTTTCAATATATTGGTTCAGGAGACGTACAGTTGAGCACATTAAAATTCTTTATGTCTCCACATTTCCAGAGTGATCCTTTTTTACTGAAAGGGTGAAAAATGAGCAAGTTGTGACTAAATATAATGAAAATCTTAGATGCCATGCTAAAATTAGACTTTTAGGCTATAGTAGCCTGGTTTGTAAAGTAGAATACCAAGTAGGTATATTATAATCTGATATGTCCAAGCAACAGGGATACTTTTCCATCTTGTGACATTCATAAAAAGATAATAAAACGGGAAAGTAAATTCTTACAACAGGTAGTTATTAAATTTATCAGGTCAACAGAAGCTGTTTCTTAATCAGATAGTATGTAAGTAGTGATTCGTGCTAATTATTATATGAAAATTAAAAGTCAAGCCACAGAATTAAAATAGAGTACCTCTGATATTGTCCTGATTTTGTGTGATTATTGAGAGTGTATTGTTAAGGCAATTAGGAATCTACTGTTGTCAAAACGATTGGGTATAAAATGCAAGGAGCATTATACTTTTTTCTGAAACTAACAATGAATTGCAATTATTGTGCTTAAAGATTTTCTGCAGAAAGGAAAAGAGGGAGGAGGAAGAGAGGATAGAGGGGAAGTGGGGAAGAGGAAAGAAGCAAAGTGGGGAATGGGGGCTGTAATGGAAGATGATCTAAGCTCTTTTAACTGGCTCAGTTACTTGGCTAATTTTTATAGTCCTTTCACTTTTCTTTGTTTAATCCCTGCATCACCCCTCAACATTTTTAAAATTTTTTATTATTATTATTTTTAACTATCATAATACCATCGAAGCCCTGGGCTGTTCTTTCCCTCTCAGTACTTATTGTGGCATGTCACTTCTGACAAAGTGAAATTTTAAAAACAATACTGAATTTTAGCCTCCTTTGACCTAATCTTATGACTTTCTTTTCTTACAATGTGTAGATTTTGTGCCTCAATCATTCTCCATTTTCCTTTTAAAATTGTTAAGGTGTTGATATTTTTGGTTTTAATACTTAGTGTAAATATTTATATACTTGTTTTCTGGAAGTTCTATGAATCAAGAAAAACTTGAGGTATTAGTAAGTTTGACTGAAATAGAGGAGAGTATAAGACACTATCAATATTTTGAGGGAGTTCCCTGGTGGTGTAGTGGCTAAGGCTTCAGCTCTCTCAATGCTGCGGCCTGGGTTCAATTCCCAGCCAGGGAATTACCAAAAAATATATATGTATATTTTGAGTACTCTTCTGGCTTCATTCTGACAGTTTTTTGAGCTTTCTAAAAATTATTTTTAGTTATAGTTGACATACAATATTGTATTGGTGTCAGATGTACAACATAGTGATTCAACATGTATATCTCTTACAAAGCAATCACAAGTCTAATAACTGTACATACTTAATACTATATTATTACTGTCATCCTTATGCCATATATTACATCCCCATGACTTATTATATAACTTGAAGTTTGTACTTCTTAATCCCATTCCCCTTTTCTGCCAAACCCCTCAACCCACTTCCCTCTGGAAATAAACCAGCAGTTTATTCTCTGAGACTGTGTTTCAAATATTTGTTCATTTTTGTTTTTTAGATTTCACATATAAGAAAAATTCATACATTGTCTTTCTCTTAAGATAACTTTAACTTAACTTTCACTTAACATAATACTTCCTAGGTCCATCCGTGTTGTCACAAATGGTAAGATTTCATTCTTTTTATGGCTGAATAATAACATCTTCTCTATCCATTCATTTATCAATGGACAGCTAGGTTGCTTCCGTACCTTAGCTATTGTAAAAAGTGCTGCAGTGAACACAGTGTTGCATATGTCTTTTCAAGTTATCATTTTTATTTTGTTTGGATAAATACCCTGAAGTGGAATTGCTGCATCATACAGTAGTCTTATTTTTAATTTTTTGAGGAATCTCTATACTGGTTTCCATAGTGACTGTACAATGTGCAATCCCACCAACAATGGACAAGGGTTCCCTTGTCTCCATATTCTGATCAACACTTGTTTGTTGACTTTTTGATGATAACCATTCTGACAAGTGTGAAATGATATCTCATTGTGGTTTTAGTTTGCGTTTCTCTGATGATTGGTCATGTAGAGCATCTTTGCATGCGTCCATCAACCATCATGTAGAGCCACAAAGAGCCTAGATAGCCAAAGAAATCTTGAGAAAGAACCAAGTTATAGGTACCACATTCGCTTCATTATGCCAAGTTTTTAAGAGTATTTTCTCTTTCCTCCCAGTCACCTCTGCTGCCATTCCTGTCTGAAGGGATTGAGAAGATAGATATTTAGTGCCAGGGGTGGTGACCAATAGAAAACTTAATGGCCAAATAAAAACTTTGAAAAACACTGGTTATATATTACTTTTCTATTTTTTGCCCCTTAAAAAGGGATGTTTTTGTTTTGTTTTGTCTTTCAGAGAGGAAAGATAAAAAGTTAAGTTTTACAATTTGGTATGTGAGTTTTGGTACTGACAGAGTCAAAGTAAGCAGAGAAAAACGTGTGACTTCCTGCAGAGCCCCTTGAGTCTCTTCCTTAAACACCCAGACACCTTCATATTGGTGATGAAGTTTCATCTTTCCCCTCACTGTGCACATGAATTTAGTAGATGAAACACAATGGCAAAATTAAATATGTCCCAATTATCAAGTGCTGTGAAAAATATATGTGCCAAATTGAAAGCTTGAAGATACACCTCTGAACAAAATACTGATTATGTTAAGTCATAGGTATTAAAAGATTAAATAAAATCAAGCCATCAAAGTATTTTGAGATATTTTCCCAAAGCTTCTTGTATTTCAGAGTTCTACCCAACTTTGAGAATTGTAGTACCAGATATTAAATTTCTTTTTTTTAGTGCAGGAGAATATTTCAAATCCTTTTACTATCCTTAGTATTTTTCAAATCCTATTAGCATTTTTAAATAAAATTGTATTCATTAGCATATATGTGTGTGTGTATGTATATATATATATATGTATGTGTGTGTGTGTGTGTGTGTGTGTGTGTGTATGAATGAAACTAATATTTTTTTTATTTTTTTATTTTTTGTATGTGGATAGTTCCCTGGCCAGGAAGCAAACCTAGGCCACAGCGCTGACAGCGCCAGTGACGAAGCCTTAAGCCACTACACCACCAGGGATCTCCAAAGTAATATTTTTGTTAAAAGTATTTAAGTGCTTAATTTTTCTATAGACTCTGGCAACCCAAGAAAATAAAAATAGACTGCAGTACTCTACTGGATAAATTTAAGGGGAGATGCAAGAATTTTATTTCCTAACAATAGAATGTCATTTGGTAATGGGGAACAATCTAGCAATATTGGAGGTGGTTAAGTATCTTTGGAATACTAAAAATGTAAATTTGAATAAAATGAGGCTAGTATTAATAGCATTTATTCTTAAATAATTTTATAAATTTTGCAAGTAAAATATATCTGACAAGTGATTATTGCCACCAAATAACAAGTACCCTTAAAATCTCTATATTCTATCCTATCATAGTTCTCATCCCAGTTTATCATATTCTGAAAATTATTTGATGTTCAACTGACTAATTCTTTTTCTTGAAGAAAGACACATACATATATAAGGCCAATGATATACATATTGCAGGAACACATATTTGCTAATCGATGATTGAGATAATAGGTTTTCTAAAGAACAATGTAGTGACCATTAGAGACAAAAATAAAAATGAAAAAAATTTTAAAAATCATATACTTAAAAGGTATGAGAATATGAGCAAATGTCTCAAGACTGTTCAGTGGGCTTACTGTTTCTTAGATAGACATATTGTCTGTTTCACACAGGCAATCCGACTCAGCCACCCCAATGAATATTGATAGAACATTGACTTTAATAATGAAATTTATTTCCAAGCTGCATGTAACTTCTGTTGGGACTTCAAAGTCATATTCATAATTCTGTTTTGCTTGTAATTCTCTACATCTCGAATCTTATGAGATTTTGGTCTCATTTATTCCCTGTATAATTGTGTACCATAATAAAATTTTTCTTCTTAAAAGTAGAAGCATTTATTTAAATAGAAAACAGGATATTATGGAAAGAATAATGAAACATTTGGGCCTCAGAATTTTTCAGAGCTTTCGCTCCCCGCCCCAGAGCTTTTTAAAACCATTATCTTACAGCCTTCCAAAAGAACCCATTAGACAAAAGTTTGACAACATATATTTGAGAATGTTATTATAAGTAAATTTCTACCTTTGTTTTCTTACCAACTCTCTCTCTTTTATTTTTGTCTTCCCATCTCTCTCCCTTTCATTTTTCTCATTCATCTGTGCTTTCCCCTTTTATTTTTAGTACAGGTTATTGAGTCATTCTTAAAAATGTTTGGGTAAACACCTTTATATGTGGTTTCACATTAAGTCAGCAGTATATGTTTGTTTACTCTGCAGTAGACTACTAAAAGGATGCACAGAATGATCAAATAAAAATCTCTGTATTAGTTAAAATCAAAATACGAAGTTTATCGCAAATCGAATTACAGAGTTCTTTATAATTTGTTTTTTGGTTGAATTCCCTTAGATATTTTATTTTGTGATTTATTTTCACCCTTAAGGAGTTACTTGAGGGGAGATAATTATTTAAAATGTACTTATAACTTCAATCTCTGGACTAAACTAAATGGTGTAGAGTCAAAAGATATTTATAAATGAAGGCTAGTCTGGAAAAAAGTCCAACCGTAAATGCCTCCATTTTTTATATTACATGGCTGGATACTTTCTGGACAGCCCTAATATATATTTCATTAAATGTGGGAATATTTAGTTGTTTACAACTTAGACATTCTGAGCAAAAATACATCCATAATCTTTTCTGAGAGTTCTTGACATTGTTTCCAATCGCGTCATCAACTACATGTAAATGGAATAAAATTCCCATTGTGTCCAACATGAGAAGTGCTCATGATGCTCACTGGTGGTTCCAGCAGGTCTCCTTGGACAACTTCATTTTCTTATTTTCACTCAATAGTGTCAGAGTTCTGTGTGCTTTGAGACCATAGGGATTTTATTATGGAAGGTTTCACTATGGGATCATCATAGTACTTGGATTAGTTTTCCTTATTCCAACATAAAATAGTTGAAAATAAACATATAAAAAGGTGTTGATGATTTTAATTATGTTTAAAATAAGAATGTCAGCAAAGTGGGCACTATGTGTATTTTCATTTTTGTTAAGTTATGACGACGAGCAAGCTTAACTGTTAAACACCTCATTTTAATTTTAAACACATGTATTTAAGACATAACTTTCTTGACTGGTAATAAGTGAGCCATTGGTTATAGTTAATAATGTCTATGTATTAGAATGTCACAGCAGACCAGAAAAGACAGGACAAACTGTCACATCCAGGATGATAGATTTTATAAAATTGTATTACATAAAAATGAACCCTTTTGTACTACCTTGCAAGGTTGCTATAGTTACTGAGTGTTGCTTTATGGGAATTTCACATTTCTTAGTAATATTAGATACTGAATCCAAAGTTCAATTTATATTGTTCTTAAATATCTCTTTGAAAATAACCTCCTTTGTAAAAGATTCTGAATTATTTTCATGATCTTTTTCTTTTATCCAGAAATAAATTATTTTATATAAGGCAGAGAACAAAACATTGAACATATGCTTTCCTTCTAGAAACTGAACATTAAATAGAACTTTTGCTCTCCTTACCAATTATTGTTTTTTTGCTTCATAGGCAAGAAAAGGTAGTATTTTTAAAGAAGCAATCAATATTCTCAGCTGGTAATGTCCATTTAATGGATGTTATTAAAACCCATGAATTTCTGTCTATTATTCCAATTTAATTTAAAGCAGGATTGTATGTTTCAAACTGGCATAGCATTCCAAGTTTTCATGAGCAATTGGTACATTTTCATTGAATGATAATGTGGTCTTGGAAAACAGTTCATATTCACCTCCTACAAGGCAACTGTGTCAAATATGGGGCCCTAAGGCATGAATACATATTCTCCAGCAATATGCTTAGTCTAGTTTTCACTCTTGGTACAGGGGGAAATAGGAAAGTTACTCCTCATATTCAAGGCACGTACTTATAGTTCTTTGGGGAGGTAAAAATACACTTCTTTCTTTTTGGGATACCTAACCAAATGGTTCTAATAACCCTGTAAAATAGTTATATATTTTACATAGTATCATAACCTCATTTTTTAATCTACAACACAGTAAATGCTTTGCTGGTAGAATTATGTTTTCCTCATCTTCGTACCTTTTCATTAAGCTGATTAGGTCTCTTACATTTATAATGTGTTGAAAATAACTTTAGCAAATAATGAAAAACCAATGAACTAAGACATTGAATGTCTACACATGACAAATGTTATTGTTATGATTGCTATTAGCTGAAATATAATGGGCAAAATACTTTATCTGCATTATCTCATCAAATTATTTAATTCTTACTTTATGGAGTAGATCCATAATGTAATAAGTGTGTGCATTTCATAAATGAGGAATCTGAGGCTAAGAGAAGTGAAATGAATAGTTCAGAATCACAGTTTTTCAAAGATTTAAAAAAATAATAAGACTGGAATGGCTAAAAATGACTTTGACCTATTATCTAGAACAGTGCATCATAAAGTGTAAAGTAAGATGGACTATGTATGCAGATAATTTTACTTAATTATGATAACAAATGTGATCAGGAAGTAAAATCAAGAAGTAACCTCAGCAAGGTGGTGTAGGTAGTTTCAAGTGCTCATCTGCCACAAAAACATCAAAGCACAACAATAAACTGACAGAACCAAATATTTCAGAACTCTGGAAAGCTCAAAGTTGTATAGCAACCAAGTGAATGCTGAAATATAACAGTAGTCAACATTTGAACATCAATCAATGTAGTGCACTATATTAATAAAACGAAGGAAAAATGTACATGATCATCTCAATTGATGCAGAAAAGACGAGAAAATCTAAAGCCTTTTAATGACAAAACACTCAAAAAACTGGAAAAAAGAGAACTTCAACATAAGAAGAATTTATGAAAAACATTAAAAACAATGGCAGAAAGCTAAAAGTTTTCCACTTACGATCAGAAAAAGACAGGGGGTGTCCTCTTTCACCACTGCTATATTATCATTGTACCAAAAGTTCTAACCAGAGAAATTAGACAGGAAAAAGAAACAAATTACACAAGTACAGACTGGAAAGAAGTAAAATTACACCTATTCACAATAAAACTGCTGAAAGAAATCAAAGAGCTAAATAAATGGGAAGACATCCTATGTTTTTTGGATAGGAAGACTTACTCTCAAAGATTGAATGGACTCTTTTTCAAAATTCCAATAACTTTTTAATTAATTTATTTACTTTTATGTTTGCAAGAGTGGAAAAGCCTAATCTCAAATCCTAGAAATTGCAAGGAACACCAAATAGTCAAAACAAACTTGAAAAAGATTCACAAACTCAGACCACTCATGTTTTTAAAATTCAGAACTTACTACAAATCTAGTAATTAAAACAATATAGTACTGGCATAAGATAATCATATAGACATGTTACAGAATCGAAAGTCTCATGCATCTCTGGTCAATTGATTTTTTTTTGACAAGGTTGCTGAGAATTTCATTGGAGAAAGAACAGGTTCTTCAACATACTGGAAACTACTGGATTATCATGTGCAGTATTTGGCACTATTTACAAATATATACAAAAATAATTCAAAATAAATCAATGAACTACATATAAGAGCTAAAACCATAAAAATAGAAGAAAATATAGAGGTAATTTTCATAACCTTGACTTTGGCAGTAGATTCTTAACGTGACAACAAAAGCCTGAGCAATAGAAAAAAATAGGAAATTGGATTTAATTCTAAAACTTTTGTACATCAGAGGACATTATCAAGGAAGTGATAATATTGTTTGACAGATGTGGGATATGTGTAAAATGGGTGAAGATGATTAAAAGTTACAAATTTTGAGTTATAAGATAAATAAGTTGTGGGGATGTAATATATATTGTGGTGACTACAATGATCAATGCTATATTGTATATTTGAAAGTCGCTAATGTAGTAAATCTTAAAAGTTTTAAAAAATTTATGTGAGGTGGTGGATGTTAACTAACATTACTGTGATAATTTAAAAATATGTGGGTATGCATATTTTGAATCATTATGATTTACACCGAATATAGGCCAATTATATTTTAATAAAACAGGAAAAAGAAGAGCAAAAAGGCAAACTGCAAAAAGATAAAAAATATTTGTAAATTATATATTTAAGTGTTTAATATCCAGAATATATAAAGAACTCCTAAAATGCAACAAAATTACAACCCAGTTAAGAATGTGCAGAGGGCTTGAATAGGCATTTAGTCATAGAAGATGTACAAGTAAGCACATGAGCAATGTCCAATACCATGTTAGTAAGGAAATGAGAATCAAAACCACAATAATATCATTTCACTAGAATGTCTCTAGGGAAAACACTGGAAAATAAATGTTGGAGAGGAGGTAGAGACATTGGAATCCTCATACATTTCTGCTGGGAACGTGCAGGTGCTGTAGAAAACAGTTGGGCAGTGGTGGCACAGTGGTGAAACAGTATGGGCCCACTTTTATGAGATATCTAGAATAGGCAAATTCATAGCAGCAGAAGGCAAATTACAAATTGTCAGGAGCTGAAGAGGGTGGGGCCTGTGGGGAGTTGTTTTTCATGATTGCAGAATTTGGTTTGAGTGATAGGAAAACATTTTGGAAATAGTGTTGGTGATTGTACAGCATTGTGAAGGTCATTATTGTCACAGCATTGTACACTTAAAATGGTTTAAAAATTTTAATATATATCTTATTTCAATAAATTTTTTTAAAAAGTAAAATAAACAGAGTAAGTGAAAAATACCTCGGAAAGCAGAATTGCAAGAAGAGGTAAGTATAGCATATTTACTAATTATATTAATTGCTTATTGTAAGCCATTTATAAAAGTGAGGTCTTATTTCATATTTTCAAATCATATGGAATTAAATAAAGAAAAAGTTATTTATTTTCTCTAAACTCCATCCTCATATGTCCTGTCTCAAAACTCTGGCACTTTCTAGAAATAATATTGAAGATATAAACCACACACACACACTCACTCTCTCTTTTTTAACAAAATGGAGTCATAGTATATACAATACTGTTCTGAAACTTCCTGTTTTTACTTAAGTCATAACTGGCATATATCTTTGGATGTCAAGTTTATAGAAACGATTTTACTCTTTTTAAAAAATTACTGCAGGAGAGATTTTTCAATTTAGAATAATGTAGAAGGCTCACAGTTTAACACATCTACATGTTTATCTTGTGTATGAGAGTTGTGTGTGCTTATTTGCTAAAAGGGATAACATGAACTTCCAGTGCATTTTCAAAACTTTCAGTGACTCCTAATTCATTATTTCCCAAATCCAGCTCATTCTCCTCTATTTTTAGAAATATGCTCACTGAGGAGTGAGTGGTCTTCTCCAGCTTACACTTGTTTAAAAATGATTGCAAAACTGATGATGTATTTTAGAGCTGGATCAGAGATTCAACAGTCTTCCAGATGTATAGTGAACACTAATGTAAGTTCAGCTAATGTAAGTCACAGTATTTAGTATGCTGTTGGTGCTATTTAGCTGTGCTACTGAGATACGCTGAAATGATCCTTAGATGCTTCATATGTATTTGTCTGAGAATCATAGTCATGGGTTGTAAAATATTCAAATTTGATGTTACAAAATCTAAAATTCCTGAAACCCTCTACTCACCCAAATGGGAATTTACTAATTTTTTAAAATATTGTTTAACCTTTTATCATTTTGTAACAGAATGAAGTCCATTTACAGGGATTCATATTTTTTGGTAATCTGTAAAAATAAGTATTTATTGAATATTAACTATACTGGCAGAAGCTTAAGACCTACATTTAAGAAATCAAATAATATTATACTAAAAATATTATGAAATGAATATACATACTAGGAGAAAGTAAATAGTTAATAACTACTTCTGACAGTTATGTGACAGGCTAATATAGATGGGTGATAACATTTATGGTAAGGTCAGATGGATATTAATTTTATACCTAAAATACGATCTTCATTTAATTTTCAGTTTTCTGTGATCACATTGAGAAAGAAAGAAATAGTCAATAGAAAGAAGGGATGGTAGTTGGGGAACTAACGAACATAGTTTCTCATATATGAGGCTGTCCAGAAAGTATCTAGCCATGTAATATGCACAATAAAGACTTTTATGGTTGAATTTTTTTTCTGGACAGCCCTCGTATACATTTGCATAATTTGCTTTCTTAGAGCATTGTATTAGGATCATCACTAGATTTTTTTTTATTTAAAAAAGATGAGGATAATTTATCTAAATGTTATTTATTTTCAACTTCATTCTATGAGAGAGGGAGAGAAACTGATTTAGTAGGTGGGTAATCAAACTATTTCTTCAAAACTAAATAATGACTTATTTTTGAGTAGAAGTTGCAGTTAAAGTTGCTTTGCTCACAAAATGGAAACTTTTAATAACATAGATTTATATGAAAGGTCATACCTCAAGTTCTTTTTAAGTTCCCATTTAGCTGCTGTTACACGTGAATTGGCATGTGAAAATTTGATTGCTATAAATCATTACTGATAAGATCAATTGGCATACAACTAACACAGCTCTGATTGATACATTGTTGAGAAAATATAATTTGCCATACAATATGTCCGTTTATATCTATTGCTTAAAATAGAAGTCTCCTAATTTTCTTAGTATTTTTCTTTTCTTTAATCTTTGACTTCTAAATGCTTGCCTGCTGCAGGAGAAGCTAGTTCAAACTGTAGAAGTCATTTTTAGTAAACTTTGAAATGATTTTTTTGTGTTTTATATTTACTTTTTACTTTTTACTGAAGTATAATATGCATACTGAATGGGAACCTATCTTAGCTATATAGTTTGATGAATTTTCAAAAACTGATGAAGCCGTATGTCTAGTAAAAAGCAGAACATTCCAACACCCAGAAGCACTCCTTACAGGTGGTCTCATCCTGGCTGTGCATCTGCACCACTAAAAGTAACATCTTGTGGAATTCTAACTGAGCAGATTTGGTTTTGCCTGATTCTGGACTTTCTAAAAATAGATTTGTCACAGTGTGCTTTTGTATCTGGCTTCTTTCATTGTTTGTAAATTGCCATTGCCATTGCAGGATAGTATTCCTTCATTTAGCTAAATCACCATTTGTTCCTTTACTGTTGATGGACATTTAGGTAATGCCCAGTTGGGATTATAATCAATAGTTATACTATGAACATTCTAATAAATGTCATGTCTTCATTTTTTTTTCTATATATACCTGGAATTTGGGGTCCGATGATCTGTTTCTTCACCAATTTTCCAGTGGTTGTGCCATTTTACACTCTCA
Organism: Lyroderma lyra; assembly: GCA_004026885.1. Lineage (NCBI taxonomy): Eukaryota > Metazoa > Chordata > Mammalia > Chiroptera > Megadermatidae > Lyroderma > Lyroderma lyra. Next base: position 338,345 of record PVJL010000017.1, read on the forward strand.
GCAAAGGGCATGAGTGTTCTGATTGCTCCACATTCTGGTCAGCACATCATAATTAAAATAATTTTCATTATAGCCAGTCAGGGGGATGTGTAATTCATTAAACTGGTGGTTTTCATTCAAATTTACCTTAAAGACTAATGCAGTTTAATCTTGAATACCTTCTTTCTTGTTTATTGGACATTTGCATATCCACTTCAGTCCATTCAAATTTTTGTTCTTATTTCTATTTCATCGACTGCAGTTTTTAGAAATACTTTCTATATTCTGGATATCGATCACAATGTTTTGTAAAAATCGTCTTTCACTCTATACTTGTTCTTTTCATTCTCAAGATTTTCTTTTAATAATCAGAAATTTTTAACATTAAGTTAGTCCAATCCATTATTATTTATTTAATCGTTAATGTGTTCTATGCTGTTTATGAAACTACCTAAGGCCATAAAATGTTTAATTTCCTGTATTTCCTTATGAAAAGATATTAATGTGTGGGTTCATAAAAATTACATATATATATTTAACCTTTCACATAAATATATATTCATAAAGATATTTAGTTGACCTACCTCACTTACTGAAAATATAGTAATTTTCCTTTTATATTACCAAATATGAATCAGGTGACTATGTATGTGTGTTTCTTGACTCTTTTTTGTTCTTTGTGTCAGTTTGTTCAACTCTGTATCAACATTACAGTTCTTAATTACTATAGCTTTATAATAGGTATTGATATCTGGGGGCGGGGGGCAAGTTCTCTAGCTTTGTTCTTCACAGGTTTATTAGCTGTTATAAGTCCCTTGCATTTCCTTTCAAGAATCAGATTATCAGTATCTCTAAAATGTTTTGCTGAAATTTTGGTTTGGATTGCATTGAACCTATAGATAAATTTGAGGAGAATTTACATCTTTATACTACTGAGTCTTCAAACTTTCAAAACTTCAATCAGAAGTTATTTTAAATTTCTGTGCAAATTTCCTGTGTAACATTTGAAGATTTAGTCCTAAGTATTTGATGTTTTCTGTGCTGCAATAAATGGTATTTTTAAACCTCATTCTATATTTGTTGCTAGTTTATATTGTCAAGTAAAAATTACACCTGACACGATTAAACTGGGAAGGAAGATTATTCAAAGGTATTGCAACAGGTAAACGAGGCCAGAACTCAATCTAAGTTCACCTCCACTGCGTTGTTTGGGAGAGTTTTTAATACCTGGACTGGGGAGATCATAGGGTGTGTGTTATGTTATTTAGCCTTACTCAAAGGATATGTAGACTTTTTCATATGTTCATAATAACAACTGTATTTACAACTTAGTGCAAGGAGCCCACCAATTAAGCTCCTACCCTCACATGGTGACTAAAAGATAGGGATAATATTTTTCATGATGAAAACATTTCAAAGAGTTTGCTTCCCAGTCCTTGAGAAAGCCTAGGTTGCAAATCTGGCTTTAAAAAAAGATGTACATCTCAAGAGGGCAAAGAAATAATTTACAATTACAAGTTTTTTAAAGCAAATGCTCTAAGAAAAGGGAATGGAGAGACTCCTGTGGTTAGGCCATCTGGATTCTATAAGGGGAAAGATAAGAGGAAGCTCCTTGAGGCAGAAAGACGTTGAACTGAAATTTCTGAGTCTGTCTTGGTCAGTAGAAATGCAAGTAATTTTGCTATGTTGACCTTATCCCCAGCAATTTAGCCAAATTCATTATTAATTTTAGGTTTTTTTGTTTTGTTTTGTTTTGTTTTGTTTTGTTTCTTGTTTTTTTTTTTTTTTTGCTTTTTGGTATGTGGGTAGCTCCCTGGCTGGGAATCGAACCCAGGCCGCAGCACTGACAGCGCCAGTGCCGAAGCCTTAAGCCACTACACCATCAGGGAACTCCCATTATTAATTTTAATAGTTTGTAAGTCTTTGAATTGTTAAATGTATCATCACATTGTATACAATTATGAACAATGGCAGACTTTTATTTTATAACCTTTGGAAACCTTTTTTTTTTTCTTTTCTTAGTTTATTACATTAGCTGGGACCTTGAATAATAGGATGAATTGAAGTGCTGATAGAAGTCATTCCTATTTTTAGTATTTCACTATTGAGTATGATGTGTATGATTTTTTTGGTGGTCAGTTTTTTTTATTGCATTAAGGAAGATTCCTTCTGTGCATCATATTTTTAACTTCTATAAATTTCTATCTATAATGATAGGAATAACATTAGATACTTCTCATCTGTAAAATAAATATAGTCAAATGTGTCCTTAAAATGTATAATCTTAACGTAATTTAAGTTCTCTGATGGAAAGTTTACTCCTGTCATGCTGATTGCTATATACCAGCTACTATAACCATCAACTCCAGAACTCAGAAAGTTTTGTTTTTCACTTACGTGATAGCCCAGTGATGGTTGAGAGGAAATACTTACAGAGGGGACCACACTCAGCCTTGTCCTTAATTCAGGGTTGTAGATCTTTCTATCTCATGGCCTCCAGATCTAGGGCCTCAGAATTCTATTCTGGATGCTATGCATCTGATTGTCAAGAAGAGAGGGATGGTGGTGAGAGGAGTGTGAGGGTTGGGGGAGAGAAAGAGAGAGAGAGACAGAGGGAGAGAGAGAGAGAGAGAAAGCAAGCACAATTGCTGCTAATTGTATCACCTAAGGTATGACATACATTACATTCCCTCATATTCCAATGTCCAAAACTAGCCTTATGGTCCAACCTCTATTTAAAGTGAGAAACATGTAGTCCAGGTGAATACCAGGGTTGGAGAGACAAACTGATGAGCATCAGCCATTTTTACACGGTCCTCCAATGAACATACTGAGCAATGAAGGCCTAAATGCACCCACTGACTGCTTTTCTGTTCAGTCTCAGTTTCATCTCTGTTCCATGCAAACATACATAATAAGGCACTATTGTCTTAAACAAAAAACAAAAATTGCAATGATATACTTTAGAGAAGACAACATAGCAACTTAAATGCATTCAGTTTTGTTTTGCAAAATACTGTAGAAACTATACTTTTACTGTAATAGGAGCATGTCTTTGGTGTTTTATAAGACTTAAAGAAAGCTTTTGCAACTCTCCTTTGGAATGCCTCCTTTTGGAGAGATTGACTTATTTTTTAACTCTTGGCTTATTTTCTCTTGATAGATTACATACATCAGGGGTGTCCAATCTTTTGGCTTCCCTGGGCCATGTTGGAAGAAGAAGAATTGTCTTGGGCCACGCATAAAACACTAACACTAACGATAGCTGATGAGCTAAAAAAAAAAAATTATTCATTGCTCTTTTCAAACTCTTTAGGGAAAGAAAGAACATAGAAGCAATGTAGGTATCTTGCAAGAAAATATGCATTTGAGGGAAATACTCTGCTTTAATGGGCAAAAAGCGTAATAGATTGCTAAGAAAATAAGGAAAGAGAACTTCCACTAGTCTGAAATTTTAATGAATTATGCTTTTAAGGAAAATGAAATTGCAATTTTTTTGTTTTAGAATGCTATCTCTTTTTGACTTTTTTTCTAAGACCTTTAGATAAGGTCATTTGAATCAAGTTTGAACTTGATTTAATGAATTTCTTCGCTTCAGTTATCAACTGGCTGTTCCTTGATAATCCTTAATTAGCTTTCAAATCTGGGTAACACCTTTTAACTTACCTGTTTTCTAGCACTGTTATACCTGGCCTTGACTTGTGTCTTCTCTAGTCGTAATTGCTCCCTAAGGCTTAAGTACCGGCATTGTTTAAAGCTTGTTGTCTGTTGCAACTAACTTTTGGTTGGTTCAAGTTAGTACAGGCCGTATTGATGTTTCTTGTGATTTATCCTTTACTTTGAGTGATGTACAAGATTATTTTCGGTTTGTTTCCATAAACCTAAATTTCAAATTTGGTGATCACTGTCAAATTCCATCTTTGTGTCTAGGAAAGAATCCCTGTTGTTCTGAAAACAAAACAAAACATTCCCCAATGCTATGTAACCTGAGGCAGATTCTTGACAGTTTGGAGCCAAAGCTTCTTATTTGAAATAAGAAGAGCCTATGGAAACCATAATGAGGATTAAATGAGAACACCTTTTTAAATAGTGCTGACTCGTTCATGTGCCATTTCTTCTTCATCCTTAATTAAATCCTTATAGCACCATCACTTTAAAGAGCTATTAAGTCTCTGGAGTTCTAGACACACAGTGTTTATAAAAAGCCAGTATATCAAACCTATGTGTATTTCATTTAAGGAAAAAAAAATGAGTAAATCAGGAACAGGTGGTTATTTCAGTTGGTTTAGAGTTTTAAGGTGTAGGGGAGGAGGAGTAGCTTCTGTGGGTCGTGCTCAGCAATTGATCAAAGAAGATGCTTGCCAAAAACCAAACCCACTAAGCCCTCTAAAACTCTTAAATCTTCTTCACAGGGCCTGCTACTCAAAGGAGATATTCAAAATGGCACTCAGCCCCCGGTGGGTTCCTGGTGGGGACTGGGAATGATGAAAACTTTGAAGCAACTAAAAGTAGGCTCTGGTAATATAGCAGTTAACCAAGCTAGCATTGGTTTTTCCTATCTTTAATTCTTATTTGCAATAACTTTGTAATTCCCCTTGTTTTCAGTCACTTATTGAATTACTTCACACAGATTTATTTAGAACAGTATTCCTTTTCACACCAATGGTGCCTTTTACCTGGAAAAACATTTCAGAGAATCAGGAAAGGCAAATCTTGAAAACAGATTTATGGCCCTTTTGGAATCTCAAGTTGGAGGTGGAGGAGTGGCAGCTGGTTGAATGTGAATTCTTGGAAGTAAAATATGTTGATCACAATCAATTAACATTTATATAATGCCTATATGGCTCTGTCTCAGTAGAGTTGTTGCCAAGAAAAATACTTCTTCAGTGTTCTTGCTTTTTGCATTCTTCCTAAAGAACATTGCTTTAAACTCCTCTGGCTTGTTGCTAACCCTGCCACACTCATGGCTTTATGAGTATTACATTATAGTAAAGTATGCATCAAATGTATTTATTACAACTCTCCAGGCTTATTATTGTTAAAATGCTCTAAATAAAATATAATCATCTTGTTAAGAAAGTTACAGACTAAGCAGGAGAGCAAAATACGAATTCAGAAAACAATTTTATACACACACACACACACACACACACACACACACATGTATATATGTGGTCAGACAATTGATTTCACAAACTCATCCTAGAAAAAGTGCTACATACCTCATTGCTGAATATCACTACTGTCACCTTCAAAGTACTCCCTTTGGGAAGGTATGCTCTTTTGTCAGTGCCTAGTCCACCCTTCAAAGCAATTTTGGAACTCTTTTTCTGGAATGGCCATCAGAACTGTTGTCATGCCCAAAATCTGACAATTAAATTTGCGTAACCTTAACAAGCTTATGATACTTTGCCAGGTTTGTACAGTGATGCCAACATAAGCACATGGTGGCAAGTTTACAAATTTAATTGTTATATTTTGGGGGCAACGACAGCTCTGATGACCCTTCCAGAAAAAGTTCCAAAATGCTTTGAGGGTGGACTAGGCACTGGCATCAGTGCATTCCTTTCCAAGGGGAGTACTTCAAAGGTGACCGTAGTGATATTCAGCAATGAGGCATCTAGCACTTTTTCTAGGATGAGTTTGCAAAATTAATTTCTGACCTTGTATGTCTGTGTGTTTGTATATACATATATGCATCTAGGCATATATATGAATATCTGTATCTATCTGTTTACCTATCTGTACTTGTTAGATTGTCAAAGAGTGCAAGCAAGCATATAGGAGTTCAAAGAAAGAAGGAATTGCTGGACTACAGTGGTCTAGATATGGTAGAACTTGAAGTGGATGTGGAAAGTTGTTCAGTATTTGAATAGGCAGAGAAACAATTCAGAGGTTAAAGTAGAATTTTCTACTCTCTCTACCATCCTTTAACTGGCCTGCTAAGAAATAAGCCCCGAGTGGAAAAGTGTCTTGATATGTCCTTAAGTCTAACTTTGGTCTACCTTGTTTAGAAGAACCAACAGAGAAAAACAACTGGATTGTGTGTTTTGTGTGTGTGTGTGTGTGTGTGTGTGTGTGTGTGTGTTTGTGTTTTGAGTGAGGTTATACCAGGCAAGTCAATTTTAAGCAAGGGCACCATTCTCCTGAGGAGTCTCTCCAAGTTCAAATGGGAAAAAAATACACAGAAATGAATTGAAATGAAATTGAATACTTCATTAAGAACAAAATGTAAAAATTGTTCTTATGGATGGGTGAAAGGAGAAAATAAGAAGTAACTTACTCTATCAAAAGTATTAAAATATTTTAACCTGGAACAGACACACTTCCTTTGACCAATAACAGAATCACATTTGTTTTAAATCAGTCTCACATATGTTTTTCAGGACTCATTCACCACACTACTATCTTGTGATAATGGGGAATAAACTTAATTGTCTCCTCAGAAGAACATAAAAATCAATGTCTGTCTCTTCCAACATGTCACTACTTGCAATATGCAAGTTGAACAGTAGGCAAATGTTGAGGTAGCTAGCAATTTTGGGATATATATCAGTTGCTGTCATGAACTGGCATATTTAATCTCCTTATAGTTGTAGATGTTTACTATAATAAGCATGTGAAAAGAAGATTTTGAAGAAATGGAGAACTCATGAGCAAATGCCTGTGTTATAATATGTATATATGCCTATATTCAAAGAAAACCAGAAAGGCAAATAACCTTAATTTATGTCAGGCCCTAAGCTTCACTGAATTTTGATTTCCTCATGTTTAGTACAGTGCTTGACAAATAGTAGATTCCAAAATCATTTTTTGGGTTTAATTACATTTTAGTGGTAAAGCATGTATTAAATATTTGATATAGACCACATCACTAGACCACAGTCTTTTTTGTGCCTTCCTCAGTGGAATTTTTTATTATGATAATAGTTTCATAGATTTTAGAAATACTTTAAGAAATAAAACTAAATCATTTGCCAAATTTTCTTAGTTTTTAGTTTCTTTTAGTCTAGGCTGGTATTCTAGGCTGATATGTTCACCAAGAGGAAGATGTACCTCTATATTTCAACAAATTTAAATGTGACATTTTTATTTGAGATCATGTTTTTCTGTCTAATAATTGCAATTATTAGTTAGTTTTAGGATAGGGGAAGAGAATAGTTAGATTTGCTAGTTCAGCTCTGCTCCTGGAAATATAAACAACACAACAGATTATATGTTAGGAGTCTGGCTTATATCAGACAGTCTAATAAACATTACAAAAATTCAGAATCCCTTCTACTTACAAGGCCTTCTGCTTAGAATTTGAATCCTTTGAGGCACTTGGTTGAGCTGGGTCTAGTTGCAATATATGTTGCTAATTCAAGGGAGGAGGGATCTGTGACCTTTTTTACCTGGAGCTGTCAGTGAAATGCTCTATGAACATGAGAAAAATTTGATTTAAGTAGAAAAATTAACTAGCACTATTTGCCTCTGCTACCCAATAGCTTACTTTGACCATCTGCGAATTCAGAATTGTAATTCCTGGGGCTTTTGTGCCTAGGTGTCAAGCTGTTGGTTATTTTGGTCCTCTGCTTACCTCTAACAAAATCACACAGGAAGAACGTGGTAGGGAAAATAAAATAAAAATAAAAAGAATCACAATTAAAGACCTTAATATAAGACCTGCAACAATAAACTGTGTAGAAGAAGACATAGGTTCTAAACTTACAGACCTAGGACTCAAGGAAGACCTCAAAGGCAAGGGAAGTAAAAGCAAAAATAAATGAATGGGATTATATCAAACTAAAAAGCTTCTGCACGGCAAAAGAAACTATCAACAAGGCAAAGAGACAGCCAACTGAATGGGAGAAAATATTTGCAAATAACGCATCAGATAAGGGTCTAATATCTAAAATATAGAAAGAACTAATAAGACTTAACAACAAAAAAACAAACAACCCAATTGAAAAGTGGGCAGAAGAACTAAGCAGACACTTCTCCCAT
>PVJL010000017.1:346409-416740 GCA_004026885.1 Lyroderma lyra
CAAAACCACAATGAGATCCCACCTCACACCTGTGAGAATGGCTGTTATCAACAAGACAAGGAATAACAAGTGCTGGAGAGGATGTGGAGAAAAAGGAACTCTGGTACACTGCTGGTGGGAGTGCAAACTGGTACAACCACTGTGGAAGGCAGTGTGGAGGTTCCTCAGAAAATTGGGAATGGAGCTACCATTTGACCCACAATCCCCCTTCTGGGGATCTACCCAAAGAACTTGAAAACCTTTGTCCGCAAAGACTTATGTACCCCAATGTTCATCGCAGCGCTGTTCACAGTGGCCAAAACATGGAAACAACCAAAGGTCACTGTGACAGATGACTGGATAAAGAAGCTGTGGTACATATACACAATGTAATATTATTCAGCTGTAAGAAAAGATGAAATATTGCCATTTGCAACAAAATGGATGGACCTGGAGATCATCATGCTTAGTGAGATAAGCCAGACAGAAAAAAACAAAGAACTGCATGATTTCACTCATATGCGGAATATAAAACTGAAAGCAAAGAAAAAAAGAACTGAACAAACAAATAACCCATGGACACAATCAATAGTTTATTGTTTATTTGGGGACGAGTGGGTTAGGGAGGGGAGAAGGGAGGGGGTGGGAGAGGAGGGGGGAGAAGCTAAATATAAGGTGATGGAAAGAGAAGTCACATTAGGTGGTGAACTTATTATACATCAAGCTGACAATGCACTGTAGAATTGTATGCCTGAAACCTATGTAATCCTTGCTAACAGATGTCACCCCAATAAGTCTAACAATAAAAATGAATTAAAAAAAAAACAAGAATCACAATTGAACAACTTAGCTTCTAAGATCTAATGTAATTAATAGGCATATGGTAGGAATCTTAGCTTGTTTTCCAAGAACAACTTGCAAACCAAAACGGAAAACACTGGAGGAAAGATGCTGGGTTTTATAAGCACAGGGATTTGATATCAGAAATATTAATAACAACAATAACAATTGTTAACATTTATTGAGGAACTGTCATATGTCAAGCATGTGTCAGCTATTTATAGGAATTATCTCATTATTAGAGAGATTATATTCTTAGAACTTTGGTATCTACATATTTTGTATACTAATGTTTGGGGACAACATAGTCATATTTAATTCAAATTTTAGTGTACTCATGCCAAGAACATCTATTCCATTTAACAAGAAATTAGTTGTAAAATGTGACCTACTCTTAATAGCAAAAGGAATTATGAAAGTTTGTGTCAAGGAAGGTCATGATATTATGAGAGGATTTTCTAGTTAAAATAAAACTGCTGGATGGAGAATGTGCTAGTATTAAAAGTTTTGTTTATATTAACCTAAAATACCACTTTTTTTGGTGTGATGGGATTTTTTAACTTATATATTATATTATATATTTGTGGTCCTACCAATTTTAATCTCTAAATCCACCCATTTGATAACTTTCTCACAGTCATATGCATTTCTAAGATGCCTTTGACAGGACATCTTCTTAGTGCATGCAACTTTAAACTTTTCAACATAGTATTTGATAATGTAAAGGATTTTCAGTCTGCTTAGTGGGCTGAAGACATTCAAAATTGTAAGGATGTATGAATGCTAAGGTGTGACCATTTCTGGGAGGAAAGGGCCCCACAGGGAACTGAATGAGATTCAACTTCTTTTTCTTAATGGTATTGAGCATTTATTTTTTCTTTTAACCATGTCATCCTTTTGTGGAAGTAAGAAGATCATCTCTTGCTAGAAAGAAAAAAAGGAATAAATTGGTTATTGCTTTTTTACCATCATTTCATTTGGAAGGGGGTGTATTACATTTCTTTTAGAATACAGTTATATCATATTTTATCCAAAAAAGATTCTCAAACAATATTCTAAAACAGTCAGATGTTGCCAAGACTAATAACGTAGAGGAATGCAATCTTAAAGTTTCCACTTTCCTCAGTGTTAGCTATGACCACGTATTGCCTCAGTGTGGTCTTCTATAAAACAGTGGTTGTGAGAATTAAATCTAATGTGTACAAAACATCTGACATGGAATTGCTATTATATGTGTGTATTTTGATAGTCAATTTAAACTATTTAATGTTCCATCCTAGGAAAAACTAACTAGAATGAACTGTTTCTTAGATGTTTTTCTTAGAAATGTTGGATCAGTGAAAGTCAGAAATAAGGATGACATCTGAGAGGACAATAGAATTATTATTTGCAAAACATATGATTCCTCAATATAAAACAGGCTTTGTTGATGATGTTGGGTATGTTTATTTTTAACTAAATTAATAGATACTTCTTAAGCATGTGTAATGTGCCAAAATCCTATATTGAGCTCTAGAAAACCATATAAGAGGCAGATGGTTTGCCCTCAGAAAGCTTTTATTTTAATTTTAGTTAAGGATTTTTTAAAAATTAGGTCACAAACCAATGAGGTGGGCTGGAGTCAAGGCTGGATACCATAATTAATAGCAATTTATTTCGTTCAATGGACTTTAAAACCACTCTCTCCCTGGAGGCACTTGCCAGGTCAGCATTGTTTTTCAGAAAGCATCATAAATCTCCAATGACCATCCTTTAGCTATAAATAAAGAAAAATTCTGTGGGGTTTTTCTTCTGTATACAAGATAGAATTTCTGAAGTAATTAATAATGATCTAACAGCTGCAGTCTGAGCGTTTTGAAAAATTACTCAATCTTTTGCAGTTTATTAAGCAATTTGTATATAATGCCAAAAATATTCTAGAGTACAGATATTGCTGAGCATTTCTGCAAGTTCTCTGAAGTGAGGCTTATGGTAATTCAGAGCATAGACCCATGATTTGAAAAATAACTCAGAGCCTGTGTACTTGGCTGCCCAAAACTGCCCAAATTATCAGACCTGAAATGAGTTCATTTATAAACAACTTGGATGCTTTACAGTTTTAATCCATCTAGAGAAATAGTATTATTAGATTAATCCATTTTATGATATGAAGAAAAACTATATAATGAATTAGCAATTGCCTCGAAGCACATGATTCTGTTCTATAGCAAGGATTTTCTATATGAGATTGTATTGTGTTTTTTCTTTTTCTTTTTTTGCTGCTGCTGCTGTTTTTATGATGCTGTAGGGATGTTGATTTTATTTAACAACAATTTATATAGTGTTGTTAAGTGCCAGTCATTCTTGGTGCTCTACAAATGTTATCACATTTGATCCTTATAACAACCTTAAGTGTTAGATATTACTGTTATCATCATTATAGAGATAAGGAAACTGAGGCACAAATAGGACAATTTGCCAAGGACCACACAGCTACTGAGTAGTGAAGCCAGAATTCTAAGCCTAATAATCCAGCTCCATAGTCTCTGACTCTAGCTCCATTTAGTATTCCATTACGCTCTTGGGGTTACACTGGAGATAAAGCATTGGTCACCTCTAAAGCCTTAAAAGCTTTTGTTACTATATTTGCTAGCCCTATGGCAACAGAGGCTTAAAGTAGAGATTGGCAGGGACTTGTATTAGAAGAGTGGGGAGAGATTTTCCAAGGGTATCAGTGATAAGAGTGCATTTCTTTTATCTCTTGTTCATTGTAATATTTTTTTCTGGAACACTAACCTAGAGGAAAGATGCAACTACTTAGCACACATAATTCCAACACTCTCTGCTTTGTCCCTTATGCTCCAACAGTACCTTACAACTCTCCTGCTACTTTACAGCACCTCTAAAGTATCCCTTAGACCCAAAATGCCCGGGATCACTATTTCCTTTCTCACCCTCCAAACCCCTCTGTAGTCTCTTGGCAACTGCTCCACACTTTTCAACCCTCAGCTCAAGTATTTATATCTTCACTTCACCAGACTGATGGATGGACTTTACTGTGTGTGCATTAGACTGTATACAGTCTCCATTATTACACATTATGTTTTAGCTAATCTTTTGGTCTCATGTCTCTTTCTCCCATGAAATAGTATGTTTCTTGAGGATAGTGATTCTTCTTTAGGGAAAAGACTCACATTATAAAGAAGATGTAAAAAATGTCATGCAGAATAACTCATTTATGCCACACACATGCGCATATACAGGGAAATGAAATGTAAGGAGGTGCATGAAAGAGTTAAGGGGAGGTGTCTCTGAGAAGTGATGATGAGAGATGTTTCTCTTACACTTTTTATGAAATTTTCAAATTCTCTGCAATGAAAATGAGTTGCTTTTATTAAATTAAAATGCCTAGCCATGCTCCAGGTCTAGTAGAAATCAAAATGGAGTTCTTTACTAAACAAGAACATTATGTACCAAGGGCTTTTCAAAAATAGTATAATTCTTAATGTGTGGAATATAGTGAGTGTTCATGTATTTGGATCAATGGACCAGTAAAGGAATTGAATGTGACATATCTGCTCAAACTGAGGAAATTCTTATGCTTGGAAATCCTTCTTTACCATACATCCTGAGAATTTTGAAGCTCCCCAATATTTTTAAAGATTCTGTACATGGTAAGAGTTTTTCCTTTCTCGCAATCCTCTACAGCAAACATTTAGGAAGTCAATTTAAATACATGTAGGATTAGAAACTATATTATATCAAAGATGTCCTTAAGCATATCTAGATTTTACAATGTGACATATGCCTGCATATTTCTCTTAAACTAAAGGAATGATTATTTAATTTACTCAAGCATACTTTATTGTTCATATTTATAAAGTTATGCTGGAAGGGATATCACAATATTTTAGAACTTTAAATCTAAATCTGGTAAGCTCATTTTAGAGTGTGCTTATCTAGATAAATTGAAACATACAAAAATGATAAATTATTTTATAGTCAGTTTATTAGAGGATAATGTAGTTTTTAAAAAGCTTTTTGCATTTTAAATGATAAAATTTTAAATATATAAAAATAAGGTCAGAGTATGGGAGAAACTTCTTATTTAGAATTAAACTGAGCATATATACCTGAGGTAAATTCTGTAGATTTCAATCTTGTATTATTTCAGAATAATTAGAAAATAAAATATTTAATTAACAGACTTGCATAATTAATAGGGATTTATTCTATACTACTGGTAAATGTTGAATTTTAAAGAACTATATTTTTAACAAGATCCATGAGAAACACTCTTTTACAAGGCACATTTTCAGAATGCACTTTAAATCTCACACTGTTAATGATAATTAAAACACATCATTCAAAAATTGGCTTGACCCTAATCACAGCAGTGTACTAACTTCTGGAAATGATACACAGAGGTCCAAGACGTAGGTCCTACTCACAGACAGTTTACAGTATTGGTGACTAAATGAAATATGCCACATACAGTTTACATATGGCCCAGTACTAGATGTGATGAGTGAAAAATGGAGAGGCGAGGGAATTCTTGAAGGTCAGAGAAAGGAGAAAACATCTTTAAAATCTAAGTGGGATTCAGCTCATTGCAAGGAAGGGAAGAAGAAAATGATAGGCCAGAATATGGGTTAAATGGCCAAAAGTGTGGTGATAGGAAATGGATTTATGGAGACAGAGACAAGGAAGGCCTAAAGTGGGAAATTTATGCCAAAGAAGACTAAATTGTAAACAAAGAGCTGTAATTAGGACTAGCTGAGAAACATTTGTGAATGTCTGGCTACAAAATGATGGGATTCAGGGGCTGAATGAATTCGACTTCATGTAGAAGCTGTGGTAGAATGGGGAAGTCAAGGTTGACTCCATAATTTCAAGCTTGGAAAAGTGACATTTAAAACATGAAACCTGTGTGTTTACTTGTATTTAACGTAAGTGAAGATTTACTCTACTAGGAATTTGGAGAGTAATGACTGTATTTTTTTCTTTCTATATTATGTGTCCCAGAATTTCACACAGATTTGATATGCTAGCACATATTTCCTTGAGTTGAAAATATTGTTGACCTATCAGTAAAATTTTTATAATATTAAGTTATTTTAAAAGCCAAAAAGCTTTTAAATGTCTTACTCGCTTTTGCATTCCCCAAACGTATCATGGTACCTTTCCCAGAGTAGGTGCTCAGCAACTGTTTATTAATCTAATGAATAATGCATTAAATTAATTTGTTAAAGTAAATCCTTCAACTTTAAACCCTTAACTAAAAATTTCAGATCAATTCACATTTGTTGAGTCCCTAAAAGGGCTAATAGTGTGTTTGGTTTTGGTTTACATAAGGGAATATAATGCATTGCTTCTGACTGTGGAATTAAAAATATAGTGACATTACTACCTTTTAATTAGATTAATTAACTAATTAACTAAATTTTCATTATGATTCATTAATATAGAACCTCTAGGCTATGTGTCATCATTAGCTATATACTGGTATGTAATTACATCACTAATTAAACCTCTGAAACTAGTCAGAGTTCCCTATTAAGATCTTTTCAATTTTGATTTAACTTACATTTTTAACTTGAAAATTAATTCTTATATGTGGTATCTCCCTTCCTCTCTCCTCAAAGTAATTAAAACATTAATATGTTTCTGATTTCATTTCTTTTCTGGTTTACTTTTAAGTCAGGATACCTTAACTATAGTATTTTCTCCAAAAATGTTTTAAGGAAAGTTTTTTTGAAAAATTACAACAGTGGTGATGGTGGTGGTGATGGTGGTGGTGGTAATTCTGTCATCATGACGATTTTCCCTGTTAATTCCTCATCCCTTTATTATGTAAATAGTAAATTTCAACTCTTTAACTTTGAAGAAGATAATTATAATAAATTAGTTTGTGTTTTTCCAAAAGAAAGGACTGACAAGCCATCTAAAATCTTTGAGACTGTTAGTTGTTTCATGATTGAACTTTAAGAATTCTTTTATTATAAGAATTTATCATATGTCAGCACAGAAAGCATAATCTGTCAATTTAAAAAGGAAAGACAATATGGTGAAGGTGTGTCTGAGGGACCTAAAAAAAGATTGGACTCTGAATATGAACACGTATCTACATTACAGAATATTAACTTACTTTATATCTTTTGATTATGTTATTTTGCCTTAAAAACTAGTTAAACTCTCCAAATTGGTATTTAGGAAGTTTGTTTTTTTTTTCCAAGAAGATGAATTTGTTTATTCTCCTTATTTTTTTTTTTTTTCTTTTTGGTATATGGGTAGCTCCCTGGCTGGGAATCGAACCCAGGCCGCAGCGCTGACAGCGCCAGTGCCGAAGCCTTAAGCCACTACACCATCAGGGAACTCCCTCTCCTTATTTTTTTAATCTTGTCTGACTATAGTTTCAATTTTAAGACACTCTTTAGGCGAAAGTGTATACCAAAAGAGGGGGAAGGGGATAAACCCGTTTCCTCACTGACCATCAGGACAGGAGAACTGTTGCCAAAAGGAAAAAATCTAAATGTTGTCAGTGAGTCTTCCTAGTTTTCAACCTACATTTATATCAAGTAAGAAAAAAAAGCATAAATATTATTAGTCTACGGCACTGTAAGTTCTCAACAATAAATTCTGACAATATTCCTTTGAATAGAACTTTTAAAATTCTCTCTGCAGTTCTTGTTAAACCTGAACAGTAACTGCAAACTCTCTGTAGGTTGGGAAAAATGCAATTAAATTACTGTGTTAAAAGAAATGGTAAGGAAGCAATTTAATTATATTTATTCTACAGTTTAGATCATTATAAACTTTAGTGGAAGACTTTTCCTTTTAGAAATGCATCTCATTACATAATTTAAATGTTTTTGTGATTCCAAAAATAAATGTCCTTTATAAATAAATTTGTATCAGAAATATTTCAGATAATTATTCTTTTTAACTTTATTCATTCTTATGAATCTTGTCCAAGAGTAATAACTCTCATTTGTATTAGAGTGTGTAGTTAGACTTAAAAATGTAGCCAAATTGCTTTTCAAAATACTCTGGAGACAGTTGACTTGTATAATTTACATGTTCTCCCACACTTATGTATTAGCTTTACATTGCAATTACCTAATAGATAATTGTCATGAAAATAATCATATAAAGCCATATCTCTCCAACAGACCATAAACAAAAAAGCTATTTAAAGTCATTCTGGTCTTTTAAATTTAGAAGTTTGAGAATACTTTTAAGTAAATCTAAACAAATAAATGTGCACCCTGGAGAGCAGACTAGCTCTTTGTTTTTAATCCATTAAACATTCTCTAATTTCTTTACAGTTCGCTGTCTCCTCTCAGCCCTTTTCCTTCAGTGAACTAACATTTGTATTTAGTATCAGTGAGAAAGCAAAACTCCCCCACTGATTTCACTGAGCCATCTAAACAGGTGTTTAAAATACAGTCCAAGAATGCCCAAGTGCAGGTTTTCATCAGGGCAGTGGACATTTAGGACTCAGTGCTTTTACAAGCCAAAACCCTGTCACAACCTGGGAGACCAGAAGAGGACTCTTAGACAGATGTGTTCAGGTAAGAGTGTACTTCGTATCTCTTAGAGGTAGTATGACGATAAAATAACAAGCAGAGTTAAATATGTCTCTGAAACTCAATGCTCAGGGCTTCCCTGGAAAACTAGATAAGCAAATTCTAGTACTCAAATTAAAAATTATAAAGACAGTTCCTTTCAGTTATTCTTAAAAGACTGATATAAGCAAATAGCTTGAGAGAGTATTGGGAAACAGGCAGTGCTCAGCATTATACTGTCCTCTCAACGATTATGCCAGGAGAAATTCCTTCTGCTCATACCTGTGGACTTCAAGGAGCCAAAGCATTATAATTCAGTTAGTTCTGTATCAATAATGCATTTGTAGCTGATATAAATTTTCTAGGGAAAACGAATTGTCCTCATTGTCTGTGTTCCATAAATTCTAATACTGACTGAGTTTTGTTTTATTTTAGCTATAACCATTCCTTTGTTAACCAATGTTATTTCTTTCCCAGTACTGACCAGTCCTGGCATTTTATTCGCTCTTAAGGAGATATGTGAATTGTAAATATATTACTCATGCTGGTCATTGAGGTTAGGCAAGGGTAAATAGCTTGAAAACTTTAACATCTAGTATAATGATAAAAATGGATACTACAAGAAAGTGACCTTTGGCTTAAAACAATTCACCTGTGTTAGAGTCTGATGGTCTTGGTTTTCTTAGGAAACTTAAGCTCCATTGCCTGTTCAGTTATTTCAGGACAGTTCTTCATTGGATGGTAACATTTAATTAATCAATTTAACTGCAGAAAAAAAGCTGCTGTTAGAAAACACGCAATTCATAATAATTTATTCAGGTTCATTTCATTTTGAGAGGGAAAAATCTAGATACATTTTATTTCACATTAACTGAAACTCTAGTATAGATATAAATCATCCCTAATGCAGCCATTAGTCATAGTTTTAATGTGGTGGAATTCTTCCTATCTTTCTATAATAATTGATATTCAACAGTAGAAATCTTTATGTTTTTGGAATTTCATTTACATATTAAATTTGATTCTGAGCACCTAATTCTATAGAAACATAATTAAAAATAAGGAGGTAGAGATGGACCAGTTTGGAGGAATGGTGGGAGGTATTAGGAAGAAAAAAATAAGATGCTAGCTAGCACTGAGGTAGAATTGATTTGGAATTCATTGTTGATTTGTTTTTTTCTTTTGACATTAGTTTGCAAAGTCTGACAAGTTATGTACCCCTCAATTTCCTAATCTATGTATTTGGGATTATATGATACCCCCTTCTCAGGATTGTTTTTAAATTTAAATGAGTTAATGTAAATATGATCAGTAGTACCTAGCACATAGTAAGCACCCAATAAACATTTGAGAGTGTTTTGGGGGGGAAAATGGAGGCCTTGTAGAGTGGCAGGGTTAGAATAATGCATTTGCGATAAATTGTCTCTGGAACCTGATAGATCTGGATTAAGTCCAGGCTCTTTGCTTCCTTTCTTTGCGAATGTGGGAGTGTGGCATAACCTCTCGGAGCCTCAGTTTACTTGTTTGTAAAGCCTAAATGATAAACGGACCTACTAATCTTAGAATTTTCTAGAATTTGTGCTGACTTCCTCTCTCTGAATAAGACTATAATTGCCTTCTTTAGTTTAGTAATGAAATAGAAATTGTTGGATACTGCAAGACTGAGACAGTCAATGACTTCTTTTTCCTTTATCATCTAATAATCACTCTAACAGACAGCACCTGTTCCTTGCATTGCTTCTAGCTGTCTCCTGTGTTTTCCTCTGTCCTTGAACCCTAGAACTGCAGTTGCTCACTCTGGGATAGAGGTGACTCATGAGAGCGCTTTGTTTGCAGCTTTCAGCCAGGCTCTGTGGATATGAGCAGCGGACAACAATATGGACGAGAACTGTTCCCATCTCCTTTTATTTTTCTTTCAGGGATGAAATTAAATGGCCTTAATATTTTATCACTATTTTTTTTCCTTTTACTTTGGGAGAGTGAGGGATGACTTTCCCCTAATCATTTCATATTTATATTCTCTCTTTCTTTTCAAAGAAACAAGCAAGAATACTTTCTTAGAAAGGCATCCTTTCTCTCTCTGTAAGTGGTTCTCAAAGCCAGTCATTAGTTAAGCAATATCAGCTTCACCTGTAAACTTGTTAAAACTACAAATTTCTGGCCCCACCCAGGACTTGCTCAATCAGAAACTCCAGAAGCGTGGCCCTGCAATTGGTGTTGTGACAATCTTTCCGGGTGCTTCTGATGCTCACTAAAGGTTTGAAAGCTGCTGCTTTCAATACAGTCCACTCATCAAAAAGCAACTTTCTAAGGTTTTTCAGATCCTGTACCTTTCTCTTCCTTGACATAGGTAGGCATTTGGAAGAGGACCAAAGATCTGGGCCTGCCTTCCTTAAGATCAGTAGGCAGTCTGTGAATCTCATCAGTTTCCCCTGAAATGTGGACATTATTACATGGCAGTAGTAGGAGTGTAAGAGATTTTTCTAAGTGTCTCCTGTTATTCTGAGCAATCAGTACTTGGCATGTAGTTTACTTTCAATAAATGACAGCAATTTTTGTTACTACTTTCAAACTAATCTTATACTCTTCATTTAAAAACTTCCATTACACAGATTAGGTCCCTATTATTTAGAAGTTACTCTGCTAGTCTGCCGGAGAAAGAAAATATTAATAAGACAGTTCCCTAATTCAGAGAACTTAAAATCAGGCTGAAGTTCATGCTTTTGTTTAACCCATAGTTTTATTTTGTTTTTGATTTTTTAATCCATGTGGACAGAAACATTTGTTTTTGTTCACCTAGCACAGTACTTGGATCTTAATTGATGTTTAATAAAGATTTCTTTAATTAATTAATGAATGCATGAATCCAAATACCTAGTGAAAGGAAAAGATGCTTTGGCCTTTTGTCTGTCTTGCCATTTTTGCCCAAAAGAACCAATGGCCTTTTCTGTATAAATTGAGTAAGCCAAGTAGGTGCTTCTGCACAGCAGGGGGCCAGGGACACTCACCCTGCACTTTGCACACTGTTAGGATTTACCTAGGTGTCCCCGAATACCATCTACACACAGCAGTCTCAGGCTTGACATTGCAGCCTGAAGTGGTGCCATATTTGTTAAATGCTGCTGCTAATGAGACAAAAATCTTCCATCTCATAGGTTCACCATACTCCAGGAGATATTTATTGTGCAGAGATAGACCCTATATCCCAAAAGGATTTGAGAAATTAGATGAATTCTACTGTATTTTTTTCAAAGTCTAACGAGGGTTTCTATTATAAATTAGGCCATTGTGTAGCCTGATAAGCAATCAACCCAATACTATTCATTTGGAAATCATTAATGGTAAGAAGGGTAGGGCAGAGGAAAGGCAATCTGCAGTTCTATGCTTCAGCTTCAACAAAATATCCAATTATTTTTAGATATTTTTAAGAAAAACTATGTGAAAAGCTTTTGTGTTGAAGTCTCAAAAAATGTGGCTATTTAAGGCTTGATCTTTAGAGTAGTGTAGTGATACACAGTGAACATACAAGGTATAATAGGGGATGAACTGTGTTTGCCCTTCACTCTGTGAACTCTGTCATGCTATGGTTTTGTTCCCCCAGCTGACTCTGAGGCAGATTGACTCTGAAACTCAGTATAGTTTAAAACACGCACAAGCCTACTCAGGTCCTGAGCATATTCGGTAGTGTTTTGAAGACCTTTATTTGGGGCTATATTCAGGAAGCAGCCCAGACCTGAAATTGCTGCAGTAGTATAATTCTTTATCTCAGACATTTACAAAGACTAGAGGTTCTTCTTGATAATCATTTCAGAAAGGTCATCAGAAAAACGAAGTTGCTCTCCTAAAAGTTAGCTCTTACATTGTTGTTTCTTAGGAGGAAACATGTTATTGATACTTCTATGCTGTTATTATAATATTATACACATCTTTATAAAATATCTTACCACAAACAATATTCAGTGATATCAAAGAACAGATTTTTCCTTGATGAAGAATGTTTTCTTCTTTTTTCTTCATGTTAGTTTGCAGATGTGCCTACCTTATGATTTGCATGTTGCCAACATTACTACTGGCAAGCGTTTGTCCACACCTTCCCCACAGCACCCTTCCAATTTGTTCAGACATTATTAAAAATTAATAATAATAATAATAATAATTATCAACCTCTGTATATTTTTATGGAAGATTTTTCCCTGGTTGACCCCCCCCCAATAACTTTCAAGATGCCTTCTTTTCTTTTGGACCATTTCCGTTTCTCTGAAAAATCATCTGATTTTTGTCTTACGTATTTTCTTCACTTGCACCAATCCGATGCTAACACTTTCTTATAGTCATTCTTTCCTCACTGCCCCTAGAAATAACTCTTATTTGAACTGAGTAAGATGATGCAATATGCTGTGGCATTCAGTTTCCGTTTAGATAGTCTCCTTTTCCTTTCCCGCCAAATTTGGCTCTTCTACCCTCCACTCCATCACTGACAAGGCATGGTGGTTTGGGGAGTGAAAGTGTCTGGTGGGTTGTTGGAAGACACGGAAAGAATGTATTCTGTATGTGGAGACCAAAGGCTTTACTGGATCAAGTAACTGCACATGTGAAGTGAGCCTTAAGAGAAAAAAAGAAAGAAGAAAAGTGTACCCTTTCATCTCCTCACTTTTTAAATATTCTTAGGCCGTTACGTTAGGTTGAAGACTCGCAATAGGACAAATGGTATGCAGCTCAGCCTAATTAAAGCGTAGTGCCATTTGCTTTAAGTTCTCAATAGAGATAATATTTACCATCAAGACTGTAAATGAATCCATCCAGTTTATCTTTGAGTTGGACTTCCTATCAAGGAGGGAGTGTACTTCACTCAATATTTTCATCTTAGAAAAATTGAATTTCTACTGATAAGCACTTTCTTGGCCCCCAAATAAATAATTATTGCCTTGAGACTTTGCCAGGTGGGTTTTAGTCTAAATAATATGGTGCAATTTTATATTGAAAGCCTTTAATGCAAATATCACATTTACAAGCCTAATTTCATACATCTTGGCTTTTGTTTTAAAAGCCTGAAAATTTCAGATGCCAAATGCTTGAGCTTAAATAAACCTTCATAGTATGTCTGAAATTATAATAGATTGATTTGCAAGTACAACATGGTTCCATTGCCTTAGCAACATACTCCTTTTTTTTTGTTTTCTTTTAAAGTAGCCTTTTGATATGTAGTGTTTTTCTTCAAGACTTCTTTATTTCCAAGCCAATCATTGCTATTAATCTCACACTCTAAAATAAATTGCATCTTGTGTTTGAGTGAAGAAAGCTGTTCTTCAACTTAAATGGAAATCTCAAAATTCACATTTTTTCCCAACAAAAGAGTCTGGGTTTGATTCAGATAGCAGACGTCCAAGCTTGAAAGGGAGTCTGCACAGATGTCCTTGAAAATGATTGTGCCCAGACACTGAGACAGTGGCGCTGCGTCTTAACATTGGTGTTTTGTTCATCAGACCACATAGAAATTTTCTGAAGACACAATTTAAAAAAATATCAATGTGTCTTATTTGTGTCTTTATTGGCAGTGCCTGTTTATGAATATGTAGAGCATTATTCAACCAGCCTGTTGATATCTGATCACAACAGTATGAAGCATTTGCCCTTAACGTTTGTGTTAATATATTCTGAAAAAAAAAATCTGTGAGGATAAAACTTGCTGAGCTTCCTTCCTGCTAATTTTAGGTGTTGTGATAAGAAAACATTTACCTATCAATAAAATGCTGCTACCTGGCTCTGAAACCAAAGCACCCAGAAGCCTATGTAAAGATATAGCAGAAAAAGATCCTTGCATCACGTTGTGTCAGTTACAGCAGATGGTTTAACACATCATCATCCAGTTCTAGGTAGAGTGAATTATGTGGTTGCTAGGCTTTGGTCTGAATTTCATTCTGTTGTCTATTTGCATGTATTTATACTGTCTTTTATGAGAGGATAATATTACATACTAAATTAAATATCACAGAAGGTAAGAATTATGTAGCTTCAAAAGGGAGAAAGATCACTGGGGGTTAGGGGTGGGAGGGTGATCAAAATCAGCTTCCTGGAGAAAATAGGCCTTGACCTAGACCTTTAAGAATTGTAGACTCTTGGGGAATGATGAACCGCTCTCTGGAGAAATTGATGTCCTTGTGTATCTTTGTTCAAAGGTGTTAGGCGCTTAGTATATGCTTCTAAAACCTACATGTTAAGCTGCCTCTTCATTTTTCTCTTTAGGCTCTCCAAAACAAAATCCACTTCCACAAAAGCATCAAGAAGCACATACAATTTACAAATGATCATTCTTTAGAATGAGTTAGGAGGCCTCTTTTTCAAATTGACTTATTTAAAAATACTGCCAGACCTGGCTGTTTATCGAAGTTATTTCCCAGCCATGTAACTGCCAAAGGCTTTTCTACTGACCTCTTCCCCTCAGCCAAGTTCTTTCCTTCCTCCTGATCTGACTCTGCCAGTGTAACATCTCCTTTCCTCCCCTTTCTTAAAATGGACTCACAGAACACACTGGCTCAGCTTTTACTTTGAAGTTTTCAAAGTAATCCCTCAATAGAGGACCTAAGTAATTAATATGTTATCATGACCATTCAATATGTAACTAAAAAACTAAGTAGTACTTGAAAAGTCAATGCTAGCATCTAAACTGATACAAGGGTTTTGCCAACTTGATCTAAAAGTAATTATAGAAGACTGGCCCTTGATAGCGATGTATAATAAAAGGGCATTGTCCCCTGTGGTGCCTGGCCCACTGGATGTGGAAATTGTGAGAATGGAAGGGGCCAGAGCTAGTTTCTAAGAATTATTTATGAATCAAAGCCTCCCCAATATCCAAACTAGTCATGCCCATAGGCATTTCTACAATGAAATGTGATATTGTTGTAAAAGATAGTTTGTAAATCACTGTTCACAAAGACCAGGGAATACTAACAGCCTCAGAAAAAAATTAAAGGAATTAAAACACAAAAGTGGTTCATTTAATTATCACAAATATTCTTCAAGTTATGACACTTGCCTAAGATAGCATATTTTTAGACAGTTAAAAATAAATACCTCTCTTTGTACACATTTGTCTTGGTGAAATATTTGGAGGGAAATGTTGATAATATATTAATACTAAATGTGCTCCGAATTACAAACCTCAAATAAATCTTACAATTTTTTTTTACTGAATATGTTATTCCTTATCTCAGCTCTTCTCTTGGAAAAGCCTTTCTCTTGGAGTTGCTCTGATAGAATACACTGAATGAGAAAAACAAGTAAGAAGATATCTGCAGTTTGAAAGAGAAATTTGTTTTCTGAATTGTTTTTAAAGAGCGACCCATAAATTTACAGGGCTGCAAACAGCCTAGGCAGCCTCCTTAGTTTTTCTCTTCTTAACCCTCTATCTGGGAGGAGGGTGCATGAATAATACTAGTCAGGTGAGAAGCTATCTGGTTTTTTAAGGTAATGATTTCCTCAGGACCCTTTTTCATATTTGAGTCTGAACATACTTAATATCGGACTGTTCTTCCCAGTACTTCTAAAGATTCCTTCCCAATAATTAAATGTCACCTGTACGGCTGAGGCGTATTACCTCTCAGTCTGTCCTCAGGGAACACTGAGAGCAACCAGCTGTCCTCTGCATAATTGCTAAGCCTCTAAAGAAGTGCATTCTTAGAGACTGTGGTTTCATATAAGGTGAAAAAAATTACTATTCTCGCTCTATTGTTCATTGTGTGCAGTGTTGTTGTTGTTGTTTTTTTCCATTCAGGCACTACATGAAATCAAGCTTACATGCAGAGCAAGTGAGAAGGGATCTGTAGGTATCAATAAGGGCATTAAAAGAAGAAAATGTTAAATAATGAATTATTGTGAACATATTTCTGTGAACATATATGCTGCTCAAATAAATATCCAGCATTCCTTTCTTCTGCTGAACTGAGATTTAAGCTAGGAAATGCACACAACATGGATAAATACAAAGATACAAAATCTGAAGTAAGAATATCTAAGTAAGAACGTTTTCCGCACACACTTTTCCCATTTCCAGTTACCCACTATTCGTTTTCTGGTAATGTTCTAATCTCTACTCCAAAGTGTTCAGAGCGGGTATGTGAAATGGAATTGGCAGGCAATATGAGAATAATTTGAACAGTTTTTTTCAAAGCAGGTTTCCTGGTCCCAAATCCCAACACAATTCAGATCTCTAGAGGACAGACCCTGTAATTTATCTTTTAAATAGCTTTCTGGCCCTCGTCAAATTTGAAAAACACTGCCCTGGTCCATTGTTCTTTCTTCGACTCTTGTATTTCATCTACATTGCACAGTAGTTGGAAAACGAAATAAAAATGCATTTATAGTTGTAAAAATCTGATATTTTCAAATCCCTTGTGCCTGTGCTAGCTGTGCAGCAGAATCCCAAGTGGAAGGGACCTGCAGGTATCATACCACTTACAGAAACCTCTTAAAGTTGTCAGGAAGAATGACTGTCAAGTTGGGCCAAGTAATACCTGAATAGTAGTCAGAGAAGCAAAAGGCCTTTGGCTATTCTTCCAAAGCACCAAGTCTCATTTTCCTCAAACTATAATACGTTTTCAGTGAGACATCTTGGAAATAACCAGTCTGTTCTTTCAGACGAGTGGGTTGCAAATATGTAAGACAATCTAGCTAAAGTTAGACTATTACTATTCAGAATGTACTCTATTGACTGTACTCTACTGCAGTGCAAAGCAAGATGAATACACTATGCCTCTGAGGTAGGTTTCCATTAGATTTCATTGTTTATTTTTTTCTTTGCACTGTTCTCTGGATTAGCATTTGCATATGCTTAGATACTAGAAGAGATCTCAAGTCAGTTAAGTAAAACACAATTTTAACTTCTGATAGGTAGAAAAGGTGTGTGTGTGTGTGGGTGTGTGTGTGTGTGGTGTGTGTGTATTTTTTCTTACTCATTCATTTTTTTTCTTTTTGAAGTTTAATACTATATTAAATGAAAATATTGAAATGTGAGATGAAGTGAACATTTTCATAGCTATTCATCTAAGTTCCTGGGTCTCTAAGATGAAAAGAAAGGGAAATATCCATTGTTATATCTGCCATGCTGATCACACAATTTCCTGAAAATGGAAGTGATTTTAATCTTGTCTTTTGCCAATGAGAATTTTGCAGACATTTCAGTTCAAAATGTAGTCGTCATTTAAAGTAAGAAAATTGCACTCAGTGGGAAATTTTCATTATAAGCATTATTTTGAAAAAATCTTACAGTCTGAATAAAACATAGAAATTAAGAGAAGTCTAAAGAGTGCATGTTACAAAGTTAACAGTTTAACTTGGCATGACGTTCCTGTACTCTTTTCTATTATAAGAAGATTTTTCTCATTACGTTACATTTTTTAAAGTTTGCTGTAATGGACTTACACATTAAAGAAAATAACAGTGACACATACGGATTAGGATGCCTATGTTTGTATAGAGAACCTCTTTGAGTAATTTATCCACTAAGGGATATGCTTGATGGTAGGGAAAATTAAACACCTGAGTTTATCACAGGTGTAAAAGAAATTTCTTCCGTAAGCCCAGAGTGCTAATTATATGAATAAGTGATGTGGCTTCTAGGTCTATTTTTCTTGGTCCTGTTTACTAAGTAAAGCTAAAACATAAATAAGGATACATCTACAATAAGGCATCTCTCATATATAACTTTCAATGCCATCTCCCTTGTAAGCCACAATCCACTTTGCAGTTTCAGAAATGAAACACACAACCTAAATGAAACTTGTGACACAGAGAAATTTAAGTGACCTCTTATAGTGCAAACAATAACAGAGTTAGTCATTGAGAACCCGCATGGATGAAGGATTCTCTTTCTGTAGCAGATATGAGTATGTTATTGCAGTGCTTTAATGCAGATTCCCACGATAAAATCCTCACTGGTAGCCTACTGTGAAATTGTTTTGTTTAATAAGTTGAAGAAAAGTAATGTCTAAAGAGTTCCTTTGTGCACGTAGTCAACACATACAGTCCTAAGATGGTAGAGATAAGATCATTATAAACATTTTATTCTACAAAGAACCACGTCTTTTATGTGGTTCTAGCATCTTTGTGGTTCTAGGTTGTTTTTTTTCCCCTAGGTTGTTTTCAATGGTAAATATCCATAGTGAATAAAGGTGGATTTACTAGAATAAATCAAATTAGACTGATTAGACTGGGATTTCTTTCCTGTGAGAAGAATTTTGGGATTAACTGATACCTGTTCATTAGCACAGCATTTCACGAATCCTTTAATGGCGTCTTGCTGAGTGGTAATAGTAAAAGGACAACAGGCCAGCTAAGTCAGGAATAATGTGTGCGGCAGTTGATTTTAGGTGGAGTTCATATGAACATTTTCTTTAATGAATTTTTCTATTTGTGACATATGCGATTGCTTTTTAATGATTTAATTTTCTTTTTAAATAGACTATGAAAAGGAAACAAATGATTCTTTTCACATAAAAATATCAAGCAAATATTGACGCAGGTAGTATGCATTTTTGAATGAGAGATTAGATTCAGTAGCCTTAGGATTTTTTCCAATTCTGTGATTGTGTGGAAGGCAAACATAGTCATCCTTTTCAAGCAGAGACACAGAATTCCAAAGAATTATGTTGCTACATGTCTTGGACCAGGACCTGAGGTTTTTTGAGAATCGAATAATTGGCAGAAATATGGCCCTCTTTTGGGGTCTGAGCAAATAGGAAAAAATATATTTTAATAATTAAAATTATATTTTAATTCTCTATTTTGGTGCAAAAAAGAAAAGAAAAGAAAGAAAAGAAAAGAGAAGCACATCAAAGGCTCTTCAGATCTGATTGGCCAGAGATAAGAATCATTCTCATTCTTTCTGAGTTGCTTCACCTCCTGCCTTTTTTGCCTAGAGTGGGGGAAAGTGGAGAGAAGGTGTTTCCCTTGTGTGTAATAATCTAGAATCCATTTTAGGAAGTCATTTCCAATGTCACATTGTAAAGCTACCATATGGGAGAATATGTCCTTCTGCTTGGTCAAATCTCATGAGGCCAGCTGTGTCTCCTGGCCAGCAATCTACTCATCTACCATCTCTATATCCCATGGCTACCAAGAACTTGGCCCATTTTCTCCCCTTCTGGCTACAACAATCTGCCCTTCCACTTGGGTTCCTTGACTTTCAGACCGTCACTAAAACAGCTTACTATCGTCTCCTTCAATTTTCTGTTGCTAAAAAGACATTTAAACCCTTTGAAGTATTTTCTATTTTTATTGATAATAAAAACTAAGGCACAGTTAGGAGTGTCTGAGTGTCTCTTTTTTTTTTTTAATTAAGGAAACTAATTTAAGCCACCATTTGTAAAATTATGAATTATGAGAACACACTTATAGCTTACAGAATCCAAGGGTTCTTATAAGGCCTGGGAGAAGGCACTGGGAAGCAGAGGAGAACCATGCAGAGTTGTATCTCTTTCTCTCTGCTTGGTCTCTCCCTTAAGTTCTATCTGCCTCTGCTTCATCTGCAAGATCTCTCATTGCTCAGGAATTATCTCACTTTATTTTAATCTAATAAACCTTACTGAACTCCAAATTCCCTGAAAATCATTCTGTTCATCTTGTGTAATCTGATGTACAAAAATGGGGATGGGTCTCAGGTTTTAAAATGACAACTGAGTGTCTATCAATTGGTTGGGAGCAATTTTTATAGAATGGGCATCATTGTAGCTTGACAACTCTCACAGGAATTAATCAAATAGTAAAGCAATAAAGAATACGAAGAATATAACAGTTGAAACCTTAAGTAACTTATTTGTGGTTTATCTAAATGCTGTATTTTTTCCCCTTGAGAAGTTGTGAGAGACTCTGATTACCCCGAGTCACTTTCTGTCTTGGTAATTAATTCAATGAGGAAGCCACCGTGAAACCAATCTTACCCTCCCCACGTTTTGAGCAGTAAATGTCTAGTCCAGTTCATCCTCTTAAGTCAGGAAACATGGATACAAAGTGCTTACATGGTGGACTCATGTCCCTTAGTTCTTCAGTTCTTGTATTTTTATCTTAGAAGACTACCTCCCTGGTTACCCCTATTTTATAAAGTACACCTAATGGAGTTGTTTCATATTTTTTCTTTACGTTCTGAATTCTAGGGTTTAGAAAGGTAGTAAGAAAGGGTGATACTATTGGAAAGAATACCATTCCACTCCTGCTCACCCCTCTTAAAAATAACAGTGACCACTTTTAGAAGAAAAGCAGTGGAGGACTTCTAGGTCATCATAATCAGAAGGCTTTATCTTCCGAGGAAGATATATTGACTGAGAAAATTCTTCTCAAGCAAAAAAACAAAATCTCTTGTTTTTGAGCATGTTTTTCATCTATTTTACTTTAGCCGCCCTCTGCCAGTGTTTTTCACAACTCAATTATGTGTGGGGGCTGGAATGTTTACTTTATTCTTTCATATTGATTCCTTTTAAGAATGTGAAATACTTTACTCATCAAATAATAAATATCCCTTTAAGCATGGAGGTGATGAACCTTATCAAATGACAGAGTTTAAATAGAATATTCTTTACATTAAAAGATCTTCTTGTAGCCTAAGAAAGGTAAGTAGGTTTCAATCTGTGTATGGAATCAGATTGAACAGAACTTGCTACCTAAAATGTGAAGCTGAGAAGGATTTTGAGCCTATTCTGACTGTAGCAGGAAAGAGAGTCAAAATAAGTCATTAGGGGTTATAACTGGTCATGTTTCTCATGCATTTTTTATATGCAGTCTGTTTTCTGAGATCTAAAGAAGGAAACCCATGTGGTCATTAAGGAAACTGGTATTTACTGACTGCCTTTGGTCAAGTGTGACAGGGAGGTTCAAATAATATATTTTTTTCAAAAAATGGAATTTAGACATAGAATTGTAGAAGGTGTGTGTTTGTGTGTGTGTGTGTGTGTGTGTGTGTGTGTGTGTTGGAGAAGGTGTAAGTGGTAGAGGAAGAGATGGAATATTTTAACCAAGAGCTTTTCAGAAAGACCCAGATCATTTAACAAAAGTAGTTTCAGAATCTTACATTCTGGTTCAAGAAAAATAACACACAGGAAGCCATTGCTCTTTCCATCCCATAGAGATGGGATTTGGTACCCTAACTTTTTTTGATGATTACATGCCAAATGGGATGGCTCCCAGGTTCATGAGAAAGATATTCCAGGGTTGTAAAACTGGGAAGAGTCTGGAAGAAGATTTATATCTCGAGGGGACAAATAAATAATTGACAATTCCAAGTTTTCTAAAGTAAATGCTCTAAGAAAAGAGAAGTCAGGAGCCTTCCTTTAGAGAGAAAAAAGCCTGTCTAAAGTTAAGTTGAAGGGAATGTTTAAGGCCAGGTGTCAAATTAAATTCCTGCAGAAGGGCTGGAAACCATAGAGGGATCAACAGTGATTGCTGGAGGTGAAAAGATATGAGTTGCTCTTTGAAGAATCTTGTAAAATCTTGTAAAATGAGTATTTTGGTACTCATTGTTAATTGCTTCCAGGAGGTGTGACAAGTACCAAAAATGATGAGTGCCAAACAATTTTTTTGTTTTTGTTTTTGCTTTTTTTTTTTTTTGGTATGTGGGTAGCTCCCTGGCTGGGAATCGAACCCAGGCCGCAGCACTGACAGCGCCAGCGCCGAAGCCTTAAGCCACTACACCATCAGGGAACTCCCCAAACAATTTTTACCATAGAAATAACGTAAATACATTTAATGTGTTCCCAAATCAAAAATACACAAAATGACCACAGAAGCTAAGACTGCACAGGGACTACCTCGTGACTAATGTATCACCCCTTGTTTTGGCTGGGAAGGGTAACAAGTCATGAGGCAATCAACACTCTCTAGTTCTAGCTTGCATGTTGAGTACCAAACAAACAATGAGTACTGGGACAAAATTTTCAAGTCAAAATGTGTCGAGTGCCAAATTTGAGGAGTTTCAATGTAGTCGAGTACCAAGGTGTGACTGTAACTGGAAAGAAACAAAGCATTTCTGTCAAGAGCCAGCACACTTCAGTGATGACAGGTAGGACATAGTAAGTGTTGCATGTGAGGAATCACCTGGGACTTCTACTAAGACACTTCTTCCTCAGTTTTAGATCAACTTGAACAATCTTCTTTCCTCCCTTCCTGTAAATCCCAGGGTGCTAGTTGTGTTGTCCTCCTTGAAGCTGCTAGTTCATGCACTAAGCACTCCCTGCAACAGTGTGCAGTAGGACACAGACTACCTTGCCTCGTATGCTGCCTAACAAAGACAAGCCTTGGTAGATTTGTTCTATTAGGAGTTTGCCCCTAATCACAGAAAGGCATAACAGATATGAGAAAATTAGAAACAAAATAAACCATATAAAGCATCCCAGTCCTCCTGTCAAAATCCTTTCTGGACTGTTCACTGGGTTGTTTCAAAGCTCAGTTGCCCTCAACTTTCCTTCAAACATTCCCCAGCCTCTGTCACTGTAGATGAAGAGCAGGCAACCACTTACCCACCAAGTCAAGGCAGAGCAGCAGGAGGCAGCTCTTCTCAAATATGTAATATTAGCATTTGAAGACATGTACACAGGGTGATAACCCTGACCCACTGGTGAGTGACTTTTGCAGGGATTCTTAGTATTAGGCTACACATGGCAGAGGCTGGTGGTTTAGAGCCTTGACTCTGGAGTCAGACCTGGCTTTCAATCTAAGTTCCTTCAGCTTCTTACCCTGTGACCTTGATAAATTATACATTCTCTTTAACTGCTAGTTTATTCATTTATTAGATTTATTAATTAAAGTGAGAGGATCATAAAGGAAATAATATTTTTGTCTTGAACTGTTCTTTTGTCTTGAATTGTTGCTTTCATAGTAAACCATGTGGAGAATTCAATGGCACAACTGCTGCTAGAAAAAGATGTTTTTTTAACTTGTTTTTTGACCTATGCTATTTCTTTAGAATGTCTTTTAGAGTGTAAAATCTATCCTCAGCATATTTCTGAAAATTTCTATCAGTCTTTTAAATGGTACAGAGATTTCTTAGGAATATTAAGAAAAATACAGTAGTATTAGCTAAATATACCTTAGGATTCACATCTTAAAAGCAAGAAAGAATAATTTCTTGCTCGCAGACCAGGAGTCATTAACTGGCTAGTGCAGCAGATTGATTTGAGTGAGCAAATTGATTTCAGTGAGAAACGTTCCTTCTTTTCAGGCCTCATGCCTGACATTTTGAGAATACCGATTCAAGACAGGTCTGTGACAGCTTCAGTTGTTGAGAATTCAGTAAGAACATGCATGTTTTCTTGTTACTCACAAAAAAACAAAACAAAACAAAAAACAACCTTGTGATTGTGTTGAGAGGTCACCCATTGTTTTAGAAAAAAATGTATGTAATTACTGACTAAATCAATGGAAATTTTTAGTTAAGTCATCTCTGCAGACCTCCTTTACTCTCATTCCCCACAGCTAGTTAGCCACTGTTAGATGCTAGAAAAGACAATTTAATGTTGGAAAGCAACACTGATGGGGTAATCTCTAAAAACCGGTCAGCGATATCGAAGTATACTATTAGCAGTTGATTATGGGCTGTGCTATTGCTATAGTCATCACTTTTGTCACTCGGTCAAAGTGATCTTTCACATGAATTTTTTCACTGTTTTTTAAAATACAAAAAGCCTTTATTTTCCTTTCAGTTGTTATCAGAGTATATATTTATACCATCTATGCCTATGAAGGAGAGAGAGGTATACATATCAAAATTACTTAAAGGAATTTTTCAAACTTATATTTCAGCCCTTGCCCCTTTGTAATCTGCTACTACATTCATTTAATATTTATTGACCATCTACTATATCCTAGGAGGCATGCTAGGCAGTAATGATATAGAGGGTAAATAGGTGGCAAGGTCCCTAATCTTCTGAAGTTTTAATATATGATGGGGAGACAGAGAGTTACCAAATCAACAATCAGATGAACAAGATAATTCCAGATGGTGAAAAATACCACAAAGGAAGTAAACCATCCTGTCTTACTGAAGGGTGATTTGATGGCAGAAATTTTGATTGGGTGTTCTGGGAAGTTTTGTTAATCTATTAAAATTATTTTATCCTTTGGAAAATGATTATTGTAATATCTACCATGTCAAAATGATGTGAAGATTGAGTGTTAACATTTTTTTAATTGACTCATAATAAGCAATACATAGTTAGTATTCAATAAATAGTAGTTATTCTTATAATGATAGTTTAGCTTGGTCCTTGTAGCAATAAGAATAATATTTGAAATGATCTCTTGGATCCATCCAAATTACAGGACTCCCTCCTGTTCTCAAAGGCAGGTGTCTTAATTCAGAGATAGCAAGATGACTAAACCGTGCCATACAATGAATATGTTTTCTAGGCAGTTCTCATATCAGTCCCCTTCCTATGATGCTTCTTCTGACCCAGGATAGTCTGTTCACCACTTTTATTGTGTGAAGAGTGACATACCTATTATTCTGAAAACCAGGGAAAGATGAGAAGATCTAAAATCAAAGGTTAAATCCCCTGCAAGAGGCATTCTAATAACATGATTTCTGTCTTTTAGTAGAAGAGTCTTCTTCCACTAATCTGTGCACACTTCTCTATTTCAAAAGAAATACGTGATGTTGAATGCCTGGTCCCCAAGTACCACCAAGGCAACCTGTTAATAAGACAAAGCTGAGTACATTACACACTGTGCTAAGGGAGACTACCTAGACAGGACTATGGAAAGGTCTCAGAGATAAAAAAAGAAAATTCAAAATTAGAAATTTGGTTTAAGTTGGGTCTTTTAATGTAGGGACATGACAGAAAATGGGTAAAGACCATAAAGTAACAGTTTGGGATTGGTAGAAACAGCATTGTAAGGATTTTGAAGAAAGGGATTCAGAAGAGTCTGAGGGCATTAAGGGTATGTTGATACTTCCTATGGAAGACTGGATAAATCTTTCGGGAATCTCCTGTAATTCACAATCAAGTGATTGGCTAGGGCACGAATCTCCTAGAATAGTTAATTTATGCTAATGAGGAAAATAGAATAGTACATTCATGTTAAGTAAATAGTAAATTGGGTAGGGGGTGATAGGTAGCTTCAGTTCTCAATGGGAATTACCACTGCATGGACTTCTGACCATTATCAATGAAATGAAATTAAAAGGCACATGGGGCAGTTCCACAGTAGAAAAGGGTGCATATTAAGCGAATAGGGCCAAAGTCTAAAGATCTTCTGCAGGAGAGCAGTACCTCCATCTTTAGTTCAAACTGAAACATCCTTTTCCTCAATTATTTTCTCAAGTTTTGTGTTCCAGTTTTTTTCTTCTGTGATGTAGGAAAACTCAAACACCAGAAGCAAGAATTTACATATTGAAAAACATACCTTATATTAAGGCTTCAATTTATATATTTTTAACTTTTTTGATAAGCCTCCATTTTGGGGAAACATGTTTTAATTAAAGGACTTGATGGTTTGTGGAAGAGTCATGGTGATACCCTTTCCAGGGAGACACTAGCTTGAATGATGTGGTTTCCTGGTCGTAGGCCCTAGTAGGGGTGTCATATCCGAGCAACTTGGTGCCCTCCACAGAGTTCCCACCTAGACTCCTTCCTATCCCATCAATCTGTTTCTTTTTCATTAGAGATAATGAGCGCTATACACATAGACTTCACCTTTACTACTTCCAGATTTGATATCTAATAAATACCAAAGGGCCAAGGATCAGTATAAAATTCTTCTAACAGAAACTACTTGTATAGTCCTAAGAACTGAACATCACAATTTCCAAACACATGCTTTGTTAGCAGAAAGTGATACTAATCTTTACCAACATGAAAGTTTGTGTTGAAGATACCAGTCTTATTCAGAAAAGCAATGTGATACTTGAAGGGATTCCATGGAGAGTCGTTCCTTGAACATTTAGCTATCAACTACACATTGGTAGTAATCTTCATAAATTACTTTTCTACTCAGTAGTTGGTACCAATCGATTACTCACAGACAATTTGACCAAGCTATATGAACTAGCAATATGTTGCTTTCTCGGACCAGACAATAAAGCAGGTATTTCTAATGCTGATTCCTGATGCCATGTTGTATTTATTCTCTACTCTGTAACTTTTACTGGGATCCCCATATGTTTTTGGTGCTAGGTTATTCAGCATTTTGTAGTTTACTTATGGAGTCAAATTCCTGGACTCTGAAACATTATACAACATGTGAGTTATTTAGAGTTAGTCTTATATTCTGTACAGATTAGTTAAGAAATTGCCTGAGACATAGACGTCCTTCTAGATTATTGTCACCTTCCATTAATTGTTAGAATATTTCTCCATTGACCCTTCACTGTTCCCAGTTATAGTAATATTTACATGTATCTGTGATCTCAAATTGTGACTAGTAATAGAAAACCACTTGAAGGGGATAAGAGTGGCAGGGCCAAGTGGCAGGTGATAATTTCTTGAAAGTTTAATTGGTGAGCTGCTCTGCGAACGAAAGGCAATCTGTCTATGCATGGATGAAGTGCCCAGAAAGAAGCAGGGCAATATATCCAAATGGCCTCTGTAAGTGGAGGGGGCAGAAAAAAACTGTGAAAAATTCTGCCAAATTAGTTATTCAATACTGTGTGGTCATAATGAAAGATTTCTGTGCATGTAATTGTGTTTGTTGGTTAATGTGAACCAATTTTGATCAGTAAGACTTAGGTATGTCCACACATGAGAGACTTTGTTTCTTCTATAAATTTTTTACCAATGGCATTATTCTTCATTAAGTTAAATACCAAATATATGCATTCTAGGGTTAATAAATAGCTATACAACACAACCCAGGGAATGGGTGCCAAGAATGTGAAGACCCTATGAAATCAACTGTGGTAATTTCCCCAGAAACCCTGTGGGATAGAAGATTACTGGATATTTTTTTCAAAGAAATTACAAAAATGTTAAATGTGCTTATTTTATAACTGCCAGCTAAACAATAAACAGTGCTTAGTTTTCAAAAACTGTTGACATTTGTCTTGCCAGAAAACAAGCACTCTAAATAACAAATATTAAATTGAGGTAAATGTCCTGTGACTAACGTAGATCCTTTCCATAATAGAAACAGGACTTCTAGCAATGACAAAATGTGCACTTACACATACACACATACATAACATTGTCACTTTTAGGCAAAGACCTTTTGCCTGGCCTGATTTCAATAAAGAATAGGAAAAGCTTAAGCAAAGTTAATTAAATGGAGGCAAGTGTAGGCAGGAATATAGCAATTAATTTGATTTCTAAAAGAAGCCTACAAATACAGGGAGATAGGAACATGTAGTGATGGCTGGAAATTTCAAATTCCTTCAACAATAAAGCTGTGTCATATTCATGACACATACTGATGTATGGAGATAAATTGCCTGTCACTTAGTGTGGAAGTTACTGCTTAAGTTGTACATTAGATGCATATTAAGTTGTGCAGAAGCCCACATTTAGATTGTCTGTTTCCTCTAGGTAATGTAGCTCATTCATAATGTCATTTTCTTGGATGTGCTGAAGTGGCTAAATGAGCATGGAAGTTATTTATACATTAGCGTGGTATGTAGAACATCACTGTTTTCCACTTTGCAGAGGGACTTTGGCAAAGTTGACAGGGCTGAATTTATGCAGACTCTAAAAACTAACTCCAGTTCTAATGAGCATTTCTTCCTAATCTGAAATGGGGTGTGTGTTGGGGGGGTGTAAATTACACACCTGAAGTGAAGTCCTCCTCTTCTTATGACAGTCTACTTAAACAAATTGGATGGGCTAGCCTGACAAACATGGAATGCTTCAAAGGTTTCTCTACTTGCAAAGAACATTGAAGTCTTTTCTAAGATATACTCACAGATAATGTGGGATTTCTGCATAATCATTTTTGATGAATCCCTTATTTCTGAAATGGAAATGATGCAGTTTACTTATAGGAGGAAGAATTTTAATCATCCATAGTGGCACCTTTTATTGTACAACTATTAATCCACCCACATATTATTTAAAGTTGCACAAGCATGGTACAGAGCGAGTGCCCCATTTGATGACAGCATAGTAAATATGTAATTGAAATTGGTCTTTCAGGCAAGCCATGATTTGTTCTTCCTTTAGGCCCTCAGCATGAGCTACCTTTCATTGTCGTAATCTCTCTGCACCATCTGGACCTCTATAAAGATATTGGTCTCAGCGGTGAAATGAAAGACAAGGAGGTTAGTAAATAAAACTTACATAGTGAGAGAAAATTGTTATTGTTGATGTTAATCATAAGTATATCTTTTGAGCTTTTCCCCTAAGGATATTAAAACATTCTCTCATCATCAATCTTGGTCTCAAAGTTTGGGGATTAATGGCAATATTGCTACAATAGGAGGTTACATGGTTTGACAAATAAAAAATGATGAGACATGAGAGTGAGATACACTTGTTTTTTTTTTTTAACTCATTCTCATTTAACCAGTGTTGGTACGTACTATATAGAGATAATGATTTAAGTAGCATGCTATATGATTTATCTAAACTATATGATTTATCTGTTAATCTAAAACACCAGTAAGACTTAAAAGGAAAGCTACTAATAGTTATCCTACAGTAAGAGGCATATAAACTAAGACCATCCTAGGCAAACTAGGAAGCAGTGTCCTCTTATTACCTGGCAATGAAAAGATGTAACTAGGTCTTAAAGCTTATAGCACACCTCAAATATGCACCTGTTAAGTCTTTGTTGAAGTGTCAAATGTCAGTTGAAATCCTGCAGCCTTCCCTTACCACCCAAATTAAAATGTTAACAACTCTTAGTATTCCCTAGCCCTTGCTCCCTGTCTTAGTTTTTTTTCTCTTTACTACTTATCATCTTCCAATATACCATATAATTTATCTGTTTTTCTTTAGTGGAACACCAAGCTCAATAATAGCAGAGATTTTTGTATCTTTTCTTCATTGTTCTATTCTCAGCATATAGAGAAATGCTTAGGTCATAGTAACTGCTAAATAAGTACTTGCTGAATGGATGTATTTATTCATTATGAAGCATCAGTTTTGTGTTGGCATGGTGCTAGATGTTAGAGGTACAGTTATGCACAAAAATCTTACTCTGTCTTCATGAGGCTTCCAAATTATTTGGAAGAGATTATTATTTGTATAAGTGAAATAAAGAGACGTTTCATAATGTCTATAGGAATTTGTAAGATTGGTAACTTAGGTGGAAGTTACATAATTCAATTTTTACCCCAAAATGTTATATATAAGAAAAAAACTGATAGTCTTCTATAATGCTTTCATATACCCTTAATTTTGTTGTAATATCTTTATAGGTTTTAAATGTCTCATCACTTTCCTTGTAATAGCAAATGAGTAATTTAAGAAAAATCAAGTATCAAATAGATTAATAAGAAGTCTCAGTTTTATCTTGAAATTTGAAAAAAATAGCTTTAGAAATTGGAGCATAGCTACTTAGAAAATATAGAAAGGGAAACATAGTACTAATACTTAGTTTTCACAAAAGTCTCTAAATAAAATAATTTAAAAGAATAGAATGCACTTTTGATAAAATTTAAAATCGACAAATCTGGCATTATCCAAGGAGGGACTAGGTGCCCCTAAATCTGTAGTAAAGAAAGCCAGACTTTAGTTTCTAGAGTTCTGCTTGAAGGAGCTATAGGATCTTGGGCAGCTAGACACTTCATTTTCTACATTGCTCTTGGCTTATGGTATTATAAGTTTTCTTCCTGTATTTGTTTCCTAATGCTTCAGTATCAAAGTACCAAAATCTGAGTGGCCTAAACAAAAGAGATTTATTTTCTCACAGTTCTGGAAGCTAGAATTTTAAAATTAAGGTATTGGTAGAGCCATGCTGTCCCTAACAACTCTAGGGGAGAACATTCTTTGCCTTCTCTAGCTTCTGGTGTTTTCTGCCAACGCTTGGCATTCTTTGGCTTATGAATGCCACATGGCTACCTTTCCCCTCTGTGTCTTCACATCACCTTTCCCATGCGCATCTGTCTCTGAGTCCAAATTTTCCTATTTTTTTTGTAGGGATACCAGTCATATTAAACCAGGGCCCACCCAGTGATCTCATTTTAACTTGATTACCTCTGCAAAAACCCAGTTTCCACATAAAGTCATATTCTGAAGTACTGAGGATTAGTACTACAACATACACTTTTGTGGGGTGTGGTGTAGACACACAATTCAACCCATAATAGCTCCTTTAGATTCTACATGGCTATAATTTTGAGTACTAGCAAAGATAATTACTGGTAACTTAGAAAATCATGTGCTGCTTTGAGATATTTCAAAAATTTTCTTTAAAACCCTATCTGTCCCTTCTGTCTATTCCCACCATCTAAACACAAAGATCTTATGAAGTATTATGGAAAATAGATTTTCATGATTTATATACGTATTTTTTACTTTGTTTATAATGTTTTGCAGATTAGTGCTTAAATTAACATTATTGAAAATAAATGTGATTTTGAAGGCTTAGATTTTAGTATTTACAAGGTTGGATAAATACGTATGTATTAAAGCTCTGCAAGGTTATGACATGTTACTGAGTTGTTTGTAAAGTGCTGCCAATATAAGCACATAGTAGCAAATTCGCCAAATTAATTGTCAGATTTTGGGGACAATGACAGCTCTGATGGCCATTCCAGGAAAAGAGTCCTAAAATTGCTTTGAAGGGTGGACTAGGCACTGGCATCAGTGCATAGCTTCCCAAGGGGAGTACTTTGAAGGTGACTGTAGTGATATTCAGCAATGAGGTATGTAGCACATTTTCTAGGAAGAGTTCGTGAAATTAATTGTCCGACCTTGTCTATGGAACTAGGCCACTTGTGTAGACAATAAAACATTTTATAAAATTTGAGCAACTCTTCTTGGCCATCTGTTATCTGCTACTGGTTAAGAATAAGGTATATTGAGGTAATTTTTAGCTGTGTTTCCCTCAGGCACTAGTCTCATGAATCCAACGATGCAGAATGTTGTAGGATTGGAAACATAATAGAATTACAAAGCAATACCCAAAGTAAAGAAATGAATTCACTGTGGATTACCAAGAATTCCTATTTAGAAATTTCCATGTGTATTTCTGAAAAGGATTTTTATATAGATTATCTGTATTTCTTAATTGAATTTTTAAAATAATTACATTTTCATGAACATCAAGCACATTTGAACCTCTTAAATCTCTTATAACTTACTCTATCTCTTTTTCTGATTTATACAAACATATTATTGCATGCATCTCAAATATAATAACATATATTTTTCCATTTTACTCAGGTATTACTATAGAACTATTCAGAAATAATATTTATTTAATTCTTCACTACTAGGGCTAAATGCTTCTCAGCTATAGAACCTAACAAATTGCCAGTGAACCCCACACAGTAGGTTATACTTTTTCAAGGTGTTAGAATAAATATCATATCATAATTTGTGTTTTCCTTATAATTTTAATCATTTTCAGGTATCAGTCTAATCAAATTTGATTTTGTTTCATACCTCCAGAAAACATGTGGTCAAAAGAGTTATACAAATCTGTTAGCATCTTTAACATCTTCACTGAGGCTTAGAAAGCTGTTGACAGAAGCTACTGTGTTCAGTACTCCTCTGGGCATCACTAATAAGCTTTGCTCTGAAAGGCCTGTTAATCTCTGATGTATGATGGGACATTTTCTTAATAGCAGTAGGCTCCTGGAATCTTGTTACCAGAGATTCTAACAGATTGATGACTTAATTCACTTAATTCAGGAGCATGGCATGTATTTTGACAATATGTGTGTGACCTAATCAAAGATCATTCCACTATCTTGTCTCTGAAAATAGTACTTTTAAGTGCATATTTAGTTTTGCTTTATCATGGTCATCGTTCTTACTTGCAACTTCAAAGAACAGCATTCCTGAGAACCAGTCATTTGTTCCAGTGGGTTCAATGTATGTGTCCATGTTAAGAACCATTCTGATTCCCTGAAATCTTTAGATCTTTGCTGTAGGAGGAGTGGCAAGGACAAGGAAAGTGGAAAGAATGTCAAGTTGAAAATCATGTGGGGCATGAGAGAGAGAAAGGTCTTTCTGACACTTCTCTATCTCACTTAGCCCATCACTATGAATGAGTTATAGTCATAGTCTACAAAACATAATCCAACAAGAGTTTTTTGAAGATGAAAGATTATTTTTTATCAACATGCTGCTTTCTTTCTCAATGCTGCTGAAATACATCTCTGATCCATCGATAGACCATTCAGAACATATTTATAGAACATCTTATCATATGCCTGGTACATGACCAGGCAATGGGATCTATTTACATAAGTATAGAAATGGTGCTGTATTTCTTCTGGTGCTTGTTAACTAATTAATTGACTTCATTTTTCCTTACATCTTTTTTATTTAATGTTACTGAATTGATTCTTTTCCTTCCCTCTGTTTTGCTTAATCAGAAAACAAAGCTATGGATTAAGATAACAATTCATCATTGTTTAACTTACAAAATGAAGAGGAATTCTTAGATTTCTTAATTTGTAAAAATGATTTCTAAGAACTGACATACCTGACAATGACTTGTGAAACTTAGAAGAAATTTCCCCAAAATCTGACAATTAATTTGGCAAATTATTTACTTCTTTATTTAAAAATGTTTTAAATAACATTTGTCTTAAGTATCTTTACTATTAATTTGATAGACAGTTATATTAGAATTTCCCAAAGTTTGAGGTTTTAAAATAGTTTTAATATACCTCAGAGATGACAATGTAAATAACAGAAAAATGCATTTGGAAAAATAATGATTTGACCTAAGCTCAGCTTTATAGGATAATATATTGTATAAAATCAATATCCATATATAATAAGCAAAATTCTATTGGAAATATAAAGTAGGATTATTTGTGTCCTCTGTAGTAGAGTATGAATGCTTGATTGCATACTTTTATGAAAAATTAATTTTTTTCACAAGAAGGAGAAAAGAGCTCTTAAATTCTTTACCAAAAGTGAAAGTAACTATCACACTCCATAATAGGAGGAAGGCATTTGATTACTATTTTGTCTTGTTGAATTGTTAGAGCAGCTAGCTAATTGAACAAAATGAGCTATAAATATTCAGAATGCCAACCCATATTTTACTTCCCTGTAATATTTGGTTAAATGACTGTGGTGAGAAATTTTTCAATAGTAAAGTTGGCATCAAGCTACAAACTTTCCCATGCTGATTTAAATAAAACTCTAAAAATCTGAGTTGAATAACTATCTAGCATCAAGTACCGCATAGTGAAAATCTCTCAAGTGCTGCTTCTAACCTGTCGTGAACAAGTTCAGTCTCCAGTAAAATGCCTTGTATTATAGGAATTAATACATATTTCTTTACTTTAAAAAGTCTCCAATTTAGAGATATAAGGAATTAAATTATAAAGTTACAAAGTATATAATTTATATATTATATATTAAAAATTATAATTTATAATACAAATTGTATTTATAAGTAATTTTATTGTATTTGTGCTGCTTTAAATGTATTAACAAATAAAATAATTTGTAACAAATATAAATAATATGTCTAGTTACATGAATATATAAAAATAAATTTTATGTATATATGTTCATATCTGAAGTCACACAAATGGAATTAAATTGTGAAAATTACTTATCTTTAAAGATAAAGCAAAATATT
Organism: Lyroderma lyra; assembly: GCA_004026885.1. Classification (NCBI taxonomy): domain Eukaryota; kingdom Metazoa; phylum Chordata; class Mammalia; order Chiroptera; family Megadermatidae; genus Lyroderma; species Lyroderma lyra. The sequence goes on from PVJL010000017.1 coordinate 380,459, forward strand.
TGACATCATTTCAGGAATGATATTTTCAAATCCCAACTAAAGACACGTCGTATGACAAATGTAAATATAGTCTTGAAGACACAGTGGCAAGCTCTTTGAAATAAAGACTGACCCATGCACGATATCTACTTTTTTAGAAGAATTGAGACTTTTGCTCTCAGAAATACGATGAGTATGTATCTATAAACATGAAGAAAACTGACAGCTTTTAGGCAAATATAGCACACAAAAATGTTTAGTTTGATTGGGGTGATTTTTGGATCCCCCCACCCCCTTTTTTCACTTGAATGTCTTTTGGAAGAGAATGTACTCTGCGGTTTGCTGTCAGCCCTGCGCCTCCCTACTTGCTTGCCTCTGAAGCCCTGACACTGGCCATATTAGAGAAGAGAGCCTGTGTGAACATAGAAGCCATTAGTTTTCCTGTAGACACAAGTGTGTCAGAGAAGGAAATAAGATGCGTGTTTCTGAGTGGGGAGGGAGTTATCACTTCAGTGGTCAACCACAGTTATCTCACAATTAAGTGAAGCACATGCTTGTATGAGCCTCTTGTTAGACTAAGTGTGTATGTGTGGGTAATGCAAAACAATAGAAGGTGAAGTTGTTGATATTCCTGGCATGAAATTCATTTGATGAGAATGGAAAGAAACAATCCGTATAATGCATGAAGCAATTAATATTAAAAGCACAAGCACCAGGAGTACAGGAAAGAGAGAATTATAATTGTTAAGTGTGACTTTTACCCTGAAGGAGTTCATTGTACAGTTACAGAGACAAAGTCAGGATAAACATAATCTGCCATAATACTCGTATTATAGTTCTTAGGAAACAATAGAACTGTATAATCTTGCTGTTATCTACTCTTGGCCAAGTGAAAAGCCAACTGAATATTCTGGAGAATAGCATAAAATATGAGTGAGATCACTCATCTTTGCAATTGAAAACTGACCACTTTCTTTGCATTTAGTTGAGGCAATATAACAAAATGATTTAGAGCAGGAATAATTTTTGAGTCAGATAAGAACAGGTAAGAAAACAGGTTATTATTCCTGTACAAATACTGTTAACTTGAGCAAGTAATTCCATCTTGTTGAGACTCTTTACTTACAAAATTGGGGAAATGAATTTTAACTTATGGTGCTGCTAAAATATTTAAATGTCAAAATTTTTACAAAACATTTATTATGTTGGCCTGCACATCTTAAATACTTAATAAAAAACGGCATGCTATGATAGCTAACATTTCTATTTAAAATCACCAATTCCATAATTTATACCTTTCCCTAACTGGTCGGTGTCAATTTGATAGATAAAAAGATAATTATTTTTCTTTATCCTGTAGATATTTTTGAAGACATAAAGAAGTCAGCTTATGTTGTAATTCCTTCTTGCTTTATTTTTTTATTGCTAGCATCAAGATTAATAACATCTTCCTTTCCTTAGAGCGTGCAAATATTAATCTGCTTTCAAACAAATTCAAGCCCCACCTCCTCTATGACACTTGAAGGATTTTAATGCATACATTCTCCCTCTCCTTGGAACTCCCACCACTATCATCCTACATATGTATCTAGGGTTCATTACTATATAAAGTTTCAGGAATCACTAGGTGTCTTGGAACATATCTCCTGCAAATAAGGAGGGGACTACTGTATGTTGCTCATTGGTTCATTCTTCAGTTACAGAAAATGAACATATATTAAATAGCAGGCATTGCCCTTTTCCCCTGGGAATACAATGACAGCCAGGGTGAATTTCTTTTCACAGAGCAAGGAATGAAATTAAGCAGGGTATCTTCAGGATTTGTACTTTTAGTATCGAAAACCCAGACATGACCATGTGCTCAGAATCTTGATTTTGAATTATTGTTCTAAGTGATTTATTTTAGTTATATGTCATTTTTCAAATTTATATAAATCAATTGGTATCTATAGATATTATCACAGTTAATGTCTGCTTCAAAAAAATTTTTTACCATCATGATCCTTTACTGACTTAAACATTTCACATATGCCAGGACTCTGGAGTGCAGAAAATTACAGAAGGGAAACAAGAATGAAACATTTTAAAAATAAAGAATTAAACATACTCTGTTATTATGAACAACTAAAACAAAAAAAATGTGCCTTTTTTAATATTAATTTCCTAAACTAGAACTGGACAATTCATTTTAGAGTTTTAGTGATAGTAACACACTGTTGTTTTCACTTTAGCATATGTGAAGAGAATATTGAAGTTCTCAACCACCAAAATTTAGGTGTTGAACATTAGAACTAAATATAAGGTGATGGAAAGAGAAGTCACATTAGGTGGTGAACTTATTATACATCAAGTTGACAATGCACTGTAGAATTGTATGCCTGAAACCTATGTAATCCTTGCTAACAGATGTCACCCCAATTAAGTCTAACAATAAAAATGAATAAAAAAAAAGAAAAAGAAAAAGTTCTTTAACCTTATTTAATTTGAAGAATTAACAGTGAGAGACTAGGTGATGTGCACAAATTTGTCCCTATTTATAGATATAGAAAATGGGAGTCAGCAAACTTAAGTTACTTGCTTATAACAACCTATTTTGTAAGGGAAGGAGCCTAGATTCTAACCTACGAGCCTCATCCGGTATTGGCCGGAATGTCAGATATCAGCCTTCTGTTTCAGGTGTCTTTCACACAGTATATACTTGGCCAGCATAAATGAATGCAATTATGTTGATTTTTCTAGTATTTAAAGCTTATTTTTATTTCTGGATATTTGTTATCCACTTAGGATTAATGCAATTAATTATCTCCAAGTTTAATTTTGAATGTTTATACCTACATTTTCTCATAGAATTTTAATATTTTCAAAGCAAATGTCATCTGCTAGCATGTCAGTTATCATCATTATTGGAAACATTTGCATTTTTAAAGTCACAGGGTAAGATTAATCAACTGGAATTTACTTTACTTTTCAAATAAAATTAAAACCTTCTTTTAGATTTAATAGTAGAATTCCATGAACTAAATATAAAAATATTTTAAGTGTAATTTCTCTCTTTATTGTTGAAAAACAACAGGGTAGAATTATATTAGAAATTGAAAGTAAAGGCCAGTTTTCTTTGTTAGGCCTTTTAGTTTGCCTAAATACAATCTTACTTTAAGGGTATCATTAGATTTTCATGTTTATCATATTATTTTGTCTTGTACTTAGTAGTTTAAATCTTTTTGAGGAGATGATCTAAAAGGTGACTCCTTTAAGATCAATAGTGGTTTATGAAGCCTGTTTGAATTACAAACATTACAGGGAAGGTGAGCCTACAGAGTAGAAGATACTCTTCTTACAGCAGTTTTGAGAAGTAAGCTCTCCCTGGGCTGTCTGAGGTTATCTGTTATATTCACAGAAAATACAGATCTAAGGGAAACCTTAGTAATTTATTTGCCTTTCTGGTATGAAAGAGGACAAGTCTAATAGCCTGGTCTGCACTGCTAAAGAGTCAGGAAGGACAATATAAAAGTAGGCTATGAAGACACTAAATCATACAGAATCAGAGCTGTAAGAGGGAGGGATCCTCTCTCAAGACCAGTGGTTCTCAAAGTGTGATCTAAGGACTACCAGGCTCAAGATCATTAAAGTTTCTTATTACAAAAGTAGATCCCTGAGCCCTCAGACCTGGAATTGAGTCCCACCTAGGAATATAAGACACACACACACACACGTGTGCGTGCAAGGAGCGCATGCACATGGAATATAGTTAAGATTAGAAGTTCTTATCTAATCCAAACATTTTATTTTAAAAATGAGTAAATTGAGATCCAAAGAAATTTCATAATTTACCTGAGATTATCTAGTTCATTATTGACGTCCTTCTATTGCAGATTTTCTGACTTCCCATACCAGTGATTCCCATCTGAATTCAACATCATTATGGCACATGAAACTGGTCCAAGACTTTTTGAAAAGGTCACCTTAGTTCAAAGGCCACTACAGATTTTGTTGTGGTGGTTATTTTCCTCATGAAACGGCAGCATTTGAATTATTTTTAAACCCACTCAAGGAGAAACAGAGCACCAGATCCTTCAAAATACAAAACCAATTTTTTGTCCTAGAAGTCCAAGATCTGTCTCCTCATGAGCCCCATTTTGAGCAAAATTGACAAGTTTATTCACTTATGATTTATTACTGTTCCTTGTTCATCTAGAAAATGCATCCATTCCAATGATCAAAACAAATAACCATAAAGGTAGGGGCAGAACCTATCTCATGTTCAATTTATTTGGATAACTTCTGTTTGCTCTCATGATTATTTCTTAATTTTTAACAAGCCCAGTTGGGTGTTCAGCCATTGCAGTTTGTGCCCATATAAACTTCTTAATTAGCTTAGATAATTAAGTTTGCATTAAATATTTTGTACAATGTGTTATAAAATTAGTTTTGATTGCAGTATACAAAAGATTCTATTTTTTTTTGTTTTTATGTCTTTTTAAAAGATTATCTAGTAAATAACTTGGCCTAGTCTTGAATTTTTTAAGATATTGCTAGAGAAATATTACTCAAACTATAATGCAAATCAGAATGTAAAATAATGCTAGCATGGGAACAGTTGCCTTCAGCTGTGTGTCCTTATAAATGTCATTATTAAAATTGTGTTTTTAATTAACATATAGTAAAATTGACTTTTAGGGGTGCAGTGTAGAATTCTATGAATTTTGACACATGAATAGACTTTTATAGCCACCGCCACAATCAGGATAAAAGTCCTAATGTTACCCCTTTTTAGATACACCTTTCTCTCACCTTTAACCGTTGGCATCCACTGAACTGTTTTCTGTCACTATAGTTTTGTCTTTTTATGAATATCATATTCATGAAATTATATTGCATGTGAACATTTGAGACTGGTTTCTTTCTCTCAGCGTTGCCATTGATATTAATACAAGTGGTGTGTATTAATAGTTTGCTCCTTTTTATTGCTGAACAGTAGTATTCCATTGTGTATGTACTACAAAGTGTTTGTACTACATTTTGTTTATCCATTCTTCTTGTAAAGAACATTTAGGTTTCCAGTCATTGAAGATTATAAATAAAACAGCTGTAAACATTTGTGTATAAATCTTTGTATGGAGATAGGCTTTTATTTCTCTTAGGTAAACACCTAAGAGGGGGATTGCTTTGTCATATTTACTTTTGTAAGAAATGGCTGAACTGTTTTCCAGGGTCACTATACATTTTGCATTCCTACCAGCAATGTGTTAGAATTCTAGTTGTTCCACATCTTTGCCAACACTTGGTATTATCAGTATTTCTTTCTTAATCATTCTAATATACACATAGTAGCATTTTATTGTGGTGTTAATTTGCACATCCCTAGTGGCTACTGATATTGAACATTATTTCCTGTGTTTTGTTGCTATCTGTATATCCTATTTCATGAAGTGTCTATTCAATTCTTTTGCCCATTTTTAAATTGGAAATTTTATTAATGTTGATATTTGGAAGTTATTATATAATCTGGATATAAGTCCTTTGTTAGGTATGAGATTTGTATATTATCCTAGTCTATAGCTTACCTTAATAGTCTCTTATCCAGATATCCACAGAGGAAAAAGTTTTAATTTTGATGATGTTTAGCATTTCTAAATCTTCTCATGCTTTGTCATTACATCTTTGTCCCCACTAAGCATTTTAATACCTTAGGAAAAACAGAAACATTGAATGTATGATATCTGAGCCTTTTACTTATATGGGTCCTACATTGACTTTCACCTTGGCTTCTCAGTCTGTCATTTTTCGTTACCTTCCCAAACCAACTGACCCATGAAGTTTTCCCCTCTCTGTCAAGATCTCATTCTGTTTTCCAGAACTGAGTTGTGTTACACTTTTCCAACTCCTTTTACCCCTATCAATTTCCAAGTTCTATAGATTATTTTTAATCCAACTCTTCTTCACATGCACACATCCCTCTTTTCCAATGGTGTCACCATCATCCTGGTTCAGGCTTTAGCTCCTCATACAAATCCTGCTAACTGGTCTGCTAGCATTAATTTTCCAGGTTCTAGTATATCTTTTAATAATCTACTTAGTAGGTATGAAATCTAGAATTAACCCTAAAATTTTAGGAGATTCTTAGGAGATGCACCTTGTGAATCTGTTTCCAGTAGAAATAATCTCTCTGAAACAAATTTTCTAGGAACTAAAATGTCCACAGAAAACTTAGAGAAACTAGGCTTAATTATGTTCATTTCAGAAGCACAATGTATCTGCACTAGGTAAGGTCTGGCAGATACTATGAAATGTTCTTTTAGGTGAAATCTGGGGGGTATATGTAGGACATAATATAAATAATTTTGTTATTTGTGTTCACAGTAGTCAAAATTACCCAACTCTTCTATTCCCTGGTAATTTAGGATGAGATCTCAATGACTTCCCCAAGAAAGATACGGTGTTTTTGCTCCTATTGCATGTCCAGCAGTAGTTGGCTGTGGCTTCCTTCCATGCTGTCTTCATTTTGGGATACAGTCTTGGGGCGGAGAGAAAACACGTGATGAACCCCATACCAGCTTTTAAAATCTTGGCTTAGAAGAAATGCCTCTTTCTACTCATGTTTCTTTGATGAGAGCAGGTCACATGGCCAAGCCTATGATCAGGGGGCAGGAGGGCCTGGACAGGTAGCTATTGTTTATGAACAAAAACTCTTGTCTACTACACCTGGAATTCAGCTTCTAACTTAGTCAACATCCATGTAAACTTGAGTTTTTTAAAAATGGTTATCGAATTAAAATATCAGTACGGAAATGTGCACATATCTTACTTAACTGTACTGGATGATTTCGACAGACTGAACACATTTGCATGATCAGCACCCAGATGAACCCAAGAACAAGAGCAGAGTTTCAGAAGTTCATCACGTCCTCTTCGGTTTGCTTGCCATTTGCTACCCATTAAGAGAAACTACTACTCTGCTGTCTACCAGCACAATTTAATTCTGATTATTTTTTGTATTTTATACAAAGGGACTCATACATATTCACATTAGACAAAATTTCCCAAGGATGTTACCCAAACCTGGTATATTAGTCGAGATAAAGTAATAGTAGTTTACCGGGGCTGTCTGCAAAGTATCCAGCCATGTAATATGAAAAATAGAGGCATTTATGGCTGGATTTTTTCCAGATATCCCTCATATATAATGAAAATATTCACTGTAATCTCTAACATCTTTTGTTCAATAATTTATTCTTGAAATTTCTCCATATTGCTGCATGATGTGGTAGATTGTTCATGCTCATTTTAGTACAGTTTGCATTATGTATTAAATTTATTCATTCTGTTACTGATTTGATCACATTTAGATTGTTTCCAGTTTTGTGCTATTCTGAATAGTGTTGCTACTCATAATATTTAGTACAGTGCCTATCATTTGCTGAATATGTGTATTCTTTTCTATTTGGTCTATATTTAGATGTCGAAGTTATAGGTCATGGCATATCCTTATCTTGAGCTTTAGTGAAGACCATCAGTTTTTCAAAGTGATTGTATTTCTTTAAATTTTAAAAGAAATTAAATGAGACATCTTATAGGAATCTAGTGTGGGAGGAGATATACTATAACATTAAATACACTAAGCAAGTAAAATTAGGCAGAAGAGACAATACATGTCATTATGTTCTGACAAAGCAGGGAACATTGTTGCCTTAAAGAATGATGACCATGATCCTGATACAGGCAGCTCATATGTAAATAAATGTGTTACAAGACTAAGAGCTGAGCCTTATTTTATTTGTTGTCGATAGTAGATGATGCAGAGCTTTTTGAATTTTTGTTCATTTAAAAATACCTGCCTAAGGTTTCAAGTGCTTTTAAATTATTATAGCTTAGTCTTGAGTAGGTACTAATAAAACTACTGTGTGTGACAATTGATGATAAAATCCCTGTGTTATGTGAGTATGTGGATGAGTGTTTTTATTATTCAAAAGAGAACATGGGCTTTGTTCATTTTCACAAAATACTCCTTCAAGGCAGTTTGGGTCTCTCTTGGTCTTCCTGCCCAGCTACTGAACTGTTTCAAATTTTAATTCTTTTTAATTCTTTTACCTGCCTAGATACTTTTTCATAATCCAAATCTGTAGGTATTGGTATCTGAATCTATTGGAGAGCACAAATAAAAATGAGCTGTGTTTGCCAGTGAAGAAGTGCAAGGCCAGACAGTGGCCTGGTGCCAATTAGGAGAATCTATAAACGGATGCTGTGTTCTCTGTGGCCACAGTCAGAGACTTGATGAAGAAATGAGCTCATATATATATATTTTTTTTCCAGCAGGCAGTATCTCTGGGTTCCTGTGCGGTTTCCCCTGACAGCAAGTAAAACAGAACTCATGTTGTGAGCTTTGCTAAGGACAGGCCGAGAAGACACACAGAACACACTTAATTGGATTCATTCAAATTCTAGAATTCTTTAAAATAAAATGGTCCATTAAAGCACAGTTATATGTTATGTTACTAAGAGGTAAAAGGACTTCATAAATAAAAACATTAATTTTAGATGTGAGAATCAATAATTTATTGCTATGGTGACATTTGAAAGTAAGTCTTTTAAAGACTTTCCTTTGTTCTTCCTATTATTTTTTTCAGCATCATAGCTGGAGGGTCACATTTATAGCTTATAAGAGTAGCGCCATTTGGAAAAGTAAGTCCATACTAAGGAATATTTCCCCAAAGCATTTTATAAACATACAAATTATTTGCTGCTAATGATGGGTTCTCACAACTAAAAAAAATTAATTGCTATGAAACAATAGATTACAGCCTAATCTTATATTGTGATATTTGTGAAATCACTCATGACTTGTAGTATGACTGAAAATGATAGCCCTCTACTTCTCTTTGCTTGATCATGGCATATTCTATTCTCCGGGAGTCACACAGCTCAAGCGCATACTAATGTTTTAAAATAAGCCATTTTTAATGCTGAGAATTGTAAAATCATAGAAGTTTAGAAATGGTACATTCGTATATTTAAAATTGAGTGAGAATGAGCCAAAGTGTGATAGTCATACCCTTAAAATAATTCATATTTTGAAATGCCATATTTGATAGTTTTGTACATCCTCTCTCTCTCTCTCTCTCTCTCTCTCTCTCTCTCTCTCTCTCTCTCTGTGTGTGTGTGTGTGTGTGTGTGTTGTGTGTCTCACACACAATCAAAAGGCTTAAATTATAGCAATAATAATACCATACTAGTCATAATTTTCTTTTTTTATTCAAATAATTTTTCATATATTGATATAAACAAGCATTCAATAAATGTTTCTTCTCCCCATTCAGTCCCTAATTTCACAATTTCCCTCCCTCTCTCCATATGTGTGTGTTTGTGTGTGTGAAAAGATATAGTTGGGTGACTCGGGAGGAAAAGTTGTGGTTTCCTCATCTTCTGTATTATCCACTCCATCAAATCTTGCTCTATAAGTGGAAGATTGTTTCTGTGGTAGAATGTCTGACCATATAATTTCCTATCCCTTATTCACAGGGTGTGTGTGATGGTGTGGGGGTAGGAGGTGACAAAGCTCACTGCAAGTGTCCTGTGGCATTGCCATTCAGAGAGAGAAGAGTCCATTCATCACATTACAGAAACATTTGATGTAAATGTTAAGGACATAGAATTTAAATTCATGTCCAGGATGGTAATCATTCCTGACTAAGCCCACTTATCAATCCCTGTTTGATTCTTTAACATTGAGTCCTTTATTTTGTGGGCTTACTCAAGAGTCAAGCAATAAATAACCAATTCTGAACATTTACTGTGGATCCAGCACTATATTGGGTGCTCTCTAGGACCTAACATTGATTATTTGTCATCTAAGAGCATAAAGAATAGTTTGGCAAACTTATTAATAATTAGCATATGGACAAAACATTTTGATAAAACAAGACTTCGTTTGTCCTTTACGTTAGGTTGAGGAAACTAAATCAATCCATAGAAAAAGCGGGGTTGTGTGATTCAGGAACATGGCTCTTGATGTTGCCTGTGCCACTAATAATGGTAAAAAAGGTTAGCTAGCATTTATTGAGTAAAGTATTTTACTATAGCTACGTGATGGTAGGTATTGTTACTTTCTGTTGTTCTTCCTAGGAAAATATTTCTATCGATTATTTCAAATCTGCAGCACTGGCAGCTCACACTGGATGGCCTAGGGCCACAGGTAGACACCTCAGTGTTTCTTCTTACAATGAAAGGTTTGGGATAGATTTTAAATTTCAGAATTGCCTGACAACTAAAATATATTTGGCATCATTCTGCTTAATGACTTCTGAAGGAGCTGTTTGCCCTATTATTTGAAACATTGCCTGCCTGCAGCGATCTTAATATGCAAATAATTAAAGACAAACTCAAAGCAGTCGCTGGAAGCCTTTCAGGCTCAAGGGCTCCCAGGTTTCTGTGGTCCGAGTGCACACAGACAATTGACTAGTGCAATTACTTTGTCTCATGAAGTTGAGTGACTGAAGCTGGAAATGCAATTGTTTGTCCTTTCCATTGCTCATAAATTATGCTCAGTAACCCACATTAAGCCAGAGATTCAATCAGATTAATTCATTACAATGTATAAACAGTAACTGTTAGTGAAGTATTTGTCTGTAATTTAATAAGAAGGCTGGGTTCTAAATTCTAGATAGGGGTTTAAGCTGTACTGACAGAGAGACCCTTAACTACATTATTATTTTTATAACTTTGCTAATTCTCATAGTATATTAAATTTGGTAGGAAAGAAGAATAACAAGAATGACGAGGATTTAATGCCCACAGGACTACATCAGCAAGGCTGTTAATTAGCTTATAATGTGCAAGGTGCATTTCCCCCTCTTTCTTGTTTCTTAAAATCAAATCTTGGATAAAATAGACTCCTTCGCTTTCTGTTGTCATCTCAGCTTGATTAGATTTGGCTGCCATGTCTTTGAAGGCTCTGCAGGCTTGCTGCATCCTGTGGGTGGTCCATCTTATGCAAAAGGCAGGAACTCCACAAGAATACACTGTATTTGTGCATCCTTGCAGGAAAAACACTTATTTTAACGGATTTTTCTATTATTTGTTTAGACACTTAAATACAGCTAATCTAATCGTTGTAGATCAGTGGTACTTGTGAGCATTACTACCCATTTCCTCTTCAGTAAAGGTATGAATTATTACTTTGAAACATACTGCACTTAGTAATTATGTCATGACAGAATTTAAAGGGAAATTGAATTTATTTTAAAGTAAGCGAAATTTTACTAAATTTACAAACATTTTATATTTTTAAAATCTATGTTGGCACTCATATACGAACAGATGAGCAATAGCTCATTCTTTTTATTTCTTTGATCATACTCTTAAATCAAATCTAGTAACTGGACTATCAAGTAGAGAACAGACTAGAATTGATTCAGTCCAGATTGAAAGTTGTTAGTGTTTAAAATGTTTTTCTACCCAAACATTTAGGTCTTACCTATGAGTATCCTTATTTTCCATTCTATTTATTTTTCTAGAAAATATAAAAAGAAAAACAGAAGGAAGCATTTCTAGCTAGAGCACATTTGTATTTGGAGTTTCTAAGACCTGTCTCCGGGCCCAAGGTGTTTATGAAAACTTGCTTCTTGGTTTACCTTCTTGATTTTCTGTTTCCTTATTTATGAGCTAACTCAGTCCCCCAGTGTTAAGTATCACCTTCATCCAGTCTTAGATTCTTTTAAAAATATTTTTTCAATTACAGTTGACATCCAGTATTATTTTCTGTTAGTTTCAGGTATACAGCATAGTGGTTAGACATTTACATAATTTACGAAGTGATCCTCTGATTTGTCTAGTACCCACCTGGCACTGTACATAGTTAGTATAATATTATTGACTATATTCCCTCTGCTGTACTTTACATCCCCACACTATTTGGTAACTACCAATTTGTACTTCTTAATCCCTTAACTTTTTTCACCCAGCCCTCTGGCCCTCCTCCCATCTTGTAACCTTCAGTTTTGTTCTCTGTATCTGAGTCTATTTCTGTTTTGTTTGTTTACTCTATTCTTTTGATTCCACATATAAATTAGAGCATATGGTATTTGTCCTTCTCTATCTGACATTTCACTTAGCAACATACCCTCTAGGTTCATCCATGTTGTCACTTATGTTTTTTTCTTACATTCTTTTTTTCACTTATATATTATGCCATTACCTTAGCATGCATTCAATATTCCTTTAATGGTTTGAAATGAATAATTCAGTATTTAATGTTATCAGCCAATAACCTTTTCTATGCTATTTAACTATTTTATCTTCCACAAATCACTTAACATACCTTGCTACCAATTGGCACTTCTGTAGTGATTACTGTGTGTCAGACATCTTTCTTAGCCACTTATATATATTAACCCATAAAATAATCACTACAATCATATGAAAGAGGTACTTCCTTATTATGCCCATTTCATAGATGGGAAGATTTAAGCATAAAGAGGTTAGGTAGTTTGCTCAATGTCACACAGCTGCTAAATGGTAAAACTAGGATTTAAACTAAGTCAGGCTGGGGCTGGACTCATTATCTGCTTAATGATAAACCTTGCTGTTTGTTTCTTTGAAGTTCAGTTTACTCAATAGTTAATGGATTGGAATGTATGGCACCTAAAGTTCTGCCAAGACCTAAATAATTGTGTTGATAGGAATAAATATATATTGAAAATCTCACACTTGCTTAATTAGAAAAAAATATTCTTATTGACAATTTCATGTAGCTATGGTGATTTTCCACATATGTGTTTTAAAATTAATAATTTCCCAGGTACTTTTTATTCCTATTCTCTCTGTAACCTATAACAATTCTAGTCTTCATGAGTGCTCAGTAAGAATTGGGTTGGTTGTGTCAGTGGTTGATTAATTGACTTCTGAGAATTCAGCAGTGCATGTGGTTCTGATTGCTGACTGACTGTCAGCACCTGGAAACCAGAGCCGGAAACCATACCAGGCACTCCTCCTTTATTATGACTGAAAACAGAACAACGTTCTAGTTTAGAGGTTTCTGGGATACTTTAGACATTACTATCTACTTTTCAGGATCACCTAGGAGGAGGATGTGGGGAAGATGAAAGGCAGATGGAAATCAAGGTTAGGAGGGAAATTTTGTAGTGCCTCTTTTTGTACTTTTTGATTTTTGAGCTTTGTGAGTATATCATCTGTTAAACAAATGAAATAAATTGTTGAAAAAGCTTCTGTGGCATCAGAATAAGTCCTTAGCGGTAGAGATGAATAAGGCTGAGGTCAAGGTTCTCCTCTCCTGTCAAAAGGCCATCCTCACTGAACTGCAGAAAAGTCATGTGAGTTCAATTATTTGGACTTATTCAAGCGGTAAGATTATGGGAGATACAAAAAAATAGAATGAGTAATAAATTCAGTAAGAATTTAAAGAGAGAGAAATCAGGGTGGGCCAGAGCTATTTCCTGGGCCACTTAATGGCTTTCTATTTTATATTCCCATCCTCAGGGCTAAGAGAGTAACAAACAGGCTATTAAAGATATACTAAGGAAAGGGAATGAGTCCTAGTGAATCCTTTCTTCCTGATCAACCCCTTCGATATTTATTATTCTGCTTTACTTATTTTGAAGGGGAATTTACAATCAAATTTAAGGGCAAAATGATCTGCAACCAACATGTGCAGATGGAAAGCATGTATATTAAAAAATAAGAGTTGTGCCGGTGCATCCAAGGACAAGTCAGTGTGGTGATGTATAATGAAAGTGGAAATGGCAAACACAGGGATTTTCATGAGCAAAGTCTGCTCAGTTCAGTGTCATCTGGCAAATACTGATGAGTCAGGGATTGTAATCATTATTGTGTGGCTGAAGGAGCAACCAGGCTTTTTTGTTTTGTTTTGTTTGTAGTTTTTGTTTTTATTTTGTTCTATTTTTAACAGTAGTGTGATCATGACTGTGACGGTAATTCACAGAAAGAATGATTGCCTTCAAAGTCACTAAGATTCCTATTTTTAATTTCTTTTTTCTTTTTTTATACTTTTTGGAATACAAAACAATAACATGAGATGTACTCTCTGAATACAATTTTAAGTGTACAATACAATATTATTAAGTGTATAATACAGTTTTATTAAGTGTATGCACATTGTCTGACAGATCTACAGAACTCCGAAACCTTAATTCCACTAATTTCTTCATTTCTCCTCCCACCTAGTCCATGGCAGCCACCATTCTATTTTTATGAATTTGACTACTTTTTATACCTCATGTAAGGAAGTCGCATAGTATTTGTCCTGTGCCTGAATTATTTCACTTAGCATAATGTCTTCAGGTTTCAACGATGTTGTAGCATATGATAGGATTTCCTTCTTTGTAAGACCGATTAATACTACATTGTGTGTGTATCACATCTTTTTCTATCCAGTCATTTACCTGTGGACATTGGACTCTTGCCAATAATGCGGCACTAAACATGGGATTGGAAATATTTATTTGTTATCCCGTTTTTGTTTTTCTTAGATACAGACTCAAAAGTCAATTGTTTAATCATATGGTAGTTCTATTTTTAATTTTTTGAAAAACTTTCATCCTGTTTTCTTTAGCCACTGCAGCATTGTATTATTTCCACTGAGGGTACACAAGGGTTCCAATTTCCCTTCAACTTCAATGACACTTGCTATTTTCTGGTATGTTTTGTGAGGTGATAGTTCATTGTGGTTTTGACTTGTATTACTCTGATGATTAATGTTGTTTGCTTTTTAGCATCTTTTCTTATACTTATTGGCTATTCTTTGGAGAAATGTCTATTCAAGTCCTTTGCCTATTTTAATTAGGTTATTTTGTTTTTGTTTTTTGTTTTCTATTGACTTGTAAGAGTACCTCATATATTTTATATACTAACCTCTTATCAGATACATGCCTTGCAAATATCTTCTCCTGTTTTATATGTTGTCTTTTCATTGTATTGATCATTTTCTTTGTGACATGGAAGGTTTTTTTGTTTGATGTAGTCCCTGTTCTTAATATATACTTTTGTGGCCTGTGTTTTTGGTGTCATGTCCAAGAAATCATTGCCAAGAGCAGTATCACCTAAGTTTTATTCTATGTTTTCTTCTAACAGTTTTATAGTTTCAGCCTTTACATTTATATCTTTAATCCATTAGGGTACAAGATAAGGAATCAATTTTATTCTTTTACATGTAGATGTCCAGTTTCACTAGCATCATTTGTTGAAGAGATTTTCCTTTCCGCCTTGTGTAGCAGTGCAGCCTTGACACCTGTGGGGAAGGACAATCATTATATGTGAGAGCTATCTGGAGAAAATGTAGCCATAAATGCCTCTGTTTTTCACATTACATGGCTCAATACTTTCTGAACAGCCCTTATATGTATGGGTTTAATTCTGACCTCTTTATTCTGTGCCATTGTTGTATATGTCTGTCTTCATGGTAGTACCATACTGTTTTTGATTACCAAACCTTTGCAATTATATTTTGAACTAAAAAGGTATGTGGCCTTTAGCTTTGTTCTTTATCCAGATTGTTTTGGTTGTCTGCGGTTCTTTGTGGTTCCATATAAATTTTAGAAAATATTTCTATTTATTCAAAATATACCATTGGGGTTTTGATAGAGATTGCATTGCATTTATAGATCACTTTATGTGGTATGAACTTTTTAATAATCGTCATCAATAACTTTTTAAAGTCTATCTTTTATGCATATAGTTAATAGGTAAGAAAGTTTAGCTATGAAATAACATCAAATTGATGGATTTTTAAATTAAATTTATTGGGATGACATCAGTCAATAAAATTATATAGGTTTCAAGTGTACAATTCTACAATAAATCATCTGTTTATTGCCTTGTGTTTCACCACCCAAAGTCATATATCCTTTTGTTACCATATATTTGACCCCTTTACCCTCTTTTACCACCCCCTCCTCCCATAACCTCTGCTAACAACTAAACTGTTGTCTGTGTGTATGAGTTTTTGTGTGTTCGTTTGTCGTGTTCATTTGTTGCTTTCAGTTTTATATCCCACTTATGAATGAAATCATATGCTTCTCAACTTTTTCTGACTTATTTCACTTAGTTTAATCTCAAGATCCATTCGTATTTTCACAAATGACAATATTTAATCTTTTCTTATGGTTGAGTAATATTCCATTGTGTATAAGTGACACATCTTCTTTATTCAATCATCTATCAAAGGACACTTAGGTTGTTTCTATGTTTTGGCCACTGTGAATGATGCTGCAATGAATATAGAAGAGTGTGTGTGTGTGTGTGTGTGTGTGTGTGTGTGTGTGTGTGTATCTTTATAGATAAGTGCTTTCAGATTTTTTGAGTAGATAGATACCCAGAAGAGTGATTGTTGAATTGTGTGGTAATTCTATTCTTTATTTTTTTCTGTTTTCATTGTTCATTTATTCTGTTCTTCAGATTCCACATGTAAGTGAAATCACATGGTACTTCTCTTTCTCAGTCTGACTTATTTCATTTAGCATAATAACCTGTAGGTCATCCCATGTTGTTGCAAATGGTAAGATTTCATTCTCTTTTATGGCAGAGTAATACTCCATTGTGTAAATGTACCATATTTTATTTATCTAATCGTCTATTGATGGGCATTTTAGTTGTTTTTGTATCTTGGCTATTCTGAATAACACTGCAGTAAACATGGGTTGCATATATTTTTTTGAATTAGTGTTTTGGATTTCTTTAGATAAATACCCAGGAGTGAAATTACTGGGTCACAGGAACCTCTATACTGTTTTCTATAGTGGCTATACCAATTTACTTTCCCACCAGCAATATGTGAGGTTTCCTTTTTACCCACAATCTCCCCAACACTTGTTATTATTTGTCTTATTGATGATAGTCATTCTAACAGATGTGAGGTGATATCTTATTATGGTTTTGATTTGCATTTCCACAATAGCTAGGGAAGTCGAGCATCCTTTTATGTATCTATTGGCCATTTGTATAGCAACTTAAGTGAAGTATTTGCTTAGGTCCTCTGTCCACTTTTAGAAGTGAATTGTTTGTTTTTATGTTGTTGAGTTGTAAAGGCTTTCAGTTTTTCATCATTGATGATGATGTTAGGTGTGAGCTTTTATCGAATTTTTATCTATATTTATCAGGCATATTTGTTTATAGCTTTCTTTTCTTACTGTATTTTGTCTGGCTATGATGTAAGGGTAATGCTGGCTTCATAGAATGAATGAGTTTGGAACATTCCCAACTTTTCAAATTTTGGAAGTGTTCTAGAATAATTGGTATGAATTCTTCTTTAAAGAATGTTTAGTAGAATTCTCCAGTGAAACTGTCTAGTCCTGGACTGCTCTTTGTTGGAAGGTTTTTGATTACTTCTTCAATTTCCTTACTCATTATCGGTTTGTTCAGATTTTCTTTTTCTTCATCACTCAGATTAGTAGGTTGTTTGTTTCTAGGAATTTATTAATTTATTTTAGATCATTCAATTTTTTGGTGTGTAATTGCTCATTAGTTGTCTCTTATAATCCCTTCAAAGTTGCTAAGATTCTAACTGGGAAAACATTTACTATTCTATATCTCTTTTTAAGATAGCTTTCTCTTACTTTCTTTCTCTGTCTTTTATGGTCTCCTACTCTCATTACTAGAAATCAGATTTACTCAAATACGGAAATTCAGTCATGAACACAGAGACATGGTGGCTTCCTCATGAGCCTTTTCCTTTATCCCTTTTTTTTTTTTCGGTAGTTCCCTGGCTGGTAATTGAACCTAGGCCACGGCGTTGAGAGCACCGAGGCCTAGCCACTGCACCACCAGGGAACCTCTGTGAGTCTTTTTCTTGACACAAATTGTATAATAGTATCCAAGAACCCTATGTAATTAATGGCAGTCTGAGAGACCTCATGAAATTTTTAGAAGTAAATATAGTAGACTCTCAGTTAACCAACACCCATGGCAATTGGTAGATGCTGGATAAATGTAAATAGACTCTCTGTAAATTGGAACTAAAGCAACCAGCCCTCTCAAGCAACCAGCATTTTTTTTTTTGCCAGTTGCTTGAAATTTTGCCAATTGCTTGAGTTCTAGTTCACAGAGAGTCAACTGTACTTCAAAAGTAATTTACTAAGTGTTAAGGCAGTCTATATTGTTTTCATCTTGAATAATGACACCTAAATCCTCCCTAGTTCATCTATGTTTTTAATATCTTGAAGGGAATGACTTTGGTAGAGTCATCAAACTTTGAAATCTCTGCTTTTAATAAGGCAAAAACAGTACTTGGTCATGGTGAGACACGGTAGTAATCAACTCATGGCCCAAATGATCATCTGCACAAAGGCCAGAACCTTCTCTGACCTGGATCACATTAACCGTGTATACATGGGAATCACTCTTTTGCATTTCTTGGCTCTCCTCCTTTTCAAGATACAGGCTTTTCACCTCGCAAGTCAAAAAACCAAGACTCTTTGAAGACTATTGATTAATATACAATGAAGCAAGATAAACAGCATCTCTTTCTAATCATGCTGTCTTTGTTTTCCCTTTAAGTTCTATATGTACTCCTTTGGTTTAGTTTCCTACTTAGAAATTCTGTAAAATATCATCAAGATTGCTGCAAACCATTTGATTTTTTGTTACTTTTTTCATGATGAAAGAACCCTGTGAAACACTCCTGTTCTTTCAGCATAAAACTCTTTCAGTTAGGCCAGGCACACAGGAGCCACTATAAATTGACGTACAAAATCCAGTGAATGCCCTACATTAAATGTAAGAAGGTTTATTTTCTCAAAACATTCATAACATCCTAGATAGGTCACTATGTGACCTATAGCATGTTTTTTAATGTGACTTTAACTCATCATTATAGAATTAATTTCTTTTTAACACTGAGAACAAATCATAGGGCTTTGTTTCTTAGAAAACAGACACAATATTTTAAAACTAATGTCATTAAAAGAATATTATTGATAATCATGTGTTGTGGTTGCATAAGTTACAATTCAGATTGTATTGGATGTTTGTTTACAAGTTGAGGTCTATTCAGGTGTAGTAAAAGAGGACCCACAAACACAGCAGGACTGTTTTCCAGGAATAAGGACTAGTTTATTTACATGAGGTTCTCTGAAGAGAGCTATTCTAGCATTTTTCTGAATAGGCTTATATATATTTGATTTGCAGGAAGGTAGGCTCTGAAGATTGTTTTTGACAGAAAATTCTATGAGTCTAAGTGAGACTGTTGATTCTTTGGTTACAACTGTATGAAAATAATGCTTTGCTCTGAAGACAAGCCAGTTTTTAAGTATATCCTTTAATGAAATCTCAGTCTCTAAAAATCTCTCATTCACAAACATATTCACACACACAGTTTTTGAAATAGCCATGACACTTGTTTATTCATGCTTTTAATGTAAACTTTATTAAAGGATCATAAAGTTTTAAGTTATTTTACAGCATTTCCCCAAATGTGGGTATAAATATTTTAATAATTAATAATATAAATAGAAATCAGATTAAATGTCATGAATTCTTAAATAACAAAGAGACTTGTAAGAGGTTACCCAATACCTGAAATGTACGTCTTACATGTTACTTTGTTGTAGTATATCAAGTACAAACCCTGTAAAAATTTTAATTACCTCGCTCCCTTCATCCTGATCAAATAACAAGTTTAAAACAATACATCATCCTAGGGGGAATTAGAAAACATGTAATGTCAATAGGTCTTTTATAATTACTGCTTCCTTTGTTGTCACATTGACTGATGCACCTGTGCACTGGAGGCTTGTGTCTGTCTTGATCTGTGTGCAGGACACACATAATCACTTAGAATACACCCGCTTTAAATGACTAGAAATTTTCAAAATGTAACTTGCTCATCATAAAGGAAGGAATAGACTTTTCAATAAGGATGAAGTAGGGCTACTTCAAACACGGTCTAGGTAAATAGCTGTAACTTGATTGTACAGGAAGAAAAGTAAAAAGAGAAAGAAGATGTCAATTCATCTTCCAATTGGAACGTAGTTCTAAGATTTCTGCCCCCTGCACCTACTAATTATGTAAGATCGTTCTAAGGATTCTCCTCAATGCACCTTTTGATTCGATGACATACAACCAGAAAGTGCATCAACATATTTTTTTAATTTTTCTGAAAATTTCTCTCTTTGAGTTAAATAATTGAATTAAACAAATGATGTGTACTTTTTTTTTTCAATATGATGGTAGGCAAATAAGGGGGAAAATAACGATATTTACGTTTGGTACAGGACCTCAAAAAATAGTAGATTTGGGGAAATCAAATGTATCAAATTCTTCTATATGTTTTAAAATAAGACCTTTCTTGGGGAGGGGCTTCAATTATTTTAAATCTTCCAGCGAGACTGTTGAAGTGGTATTTCAGGTGGTATAAGAGAATTGCCTAAATTTTAGGTGAAGTTTTTATTTGATATGGGTGTAAATTTAGAAAGGGAAGTAGGCATATAGGAATGAAAAGGGGGTTTTACATTTTTTGTTGTATGATATACTCCTAGAAGTTATTCTCCACTTCCTAGAATTCCTTTTGTGGTGTTCTAGAAGGTACTTTTTAAACTCTTTCTGTGTTTGCCATGTAAATATGTAAGTAGTTGAATAAAAAACATGATTCTTGGTTAACGCATTACTTTCTTGGTAGACATTAAGGGCTTAGAGAATAGAAAGGGAAAGATGTGGAAGTTTTGAATATTATTCAACCTTAGTAATGAAGTTTTACAATTTATATTGATTAAAAAGTTGAGAAGAAAGCCAGGTCCTATATTATCATTGATGAAGTGCATGAATGCTGCATTTTGTATGCAGTTGCCATAGTTACCCAAATTAAATTTCCAGAAATTGTTACCGTCATTTTTTTATTCTCATGCTAAGAATAGGACTTTATTTTTTGAATAAAATTGGATTGTGATTTCCTCTTTAATCTTGGTAGAATAAACTCAGCTTCTGAATAAAAAATAGATTGATGAGAACAGAAAAGGTGTTGTTTAAGTCATAATAACAAAATAATAGAAACACTGAAAAGAGTAATTTGTAATGCAATGAAGGAAGGCTCCATGCTTACCATCATGATATTTTTTGTTTGGTGGAGGTGGGGTTGTAAAGGGAAGATGGAAAAGTAGATCTTATCCAGGATAATGCCTTTGTTTATGCACATTCATATCTTCAAGCTACAATCAAAGTGTCACACTTTTAACACAATTGATTGGTCTAGTTGATCTAGATTTGGTAATCACTCTTTAAAACCTTTTTTTGTAATGTGTATGTATTAAATATGTTAATAGTATCTTTTATGACAAGGTGGAATGGAATATCACATGGGAAAATGCATAAAACTGCACTGTGAAAAATGTTAAACTCATATGAAATTGCTAATAATTAAGCAGTTTTTACTTACAGAAAGGCATTTACATATGGTTCAACAAAATGTATAAATGCTATGAAAATGTGGTAACAGTATATTGCTGATAAATCCAAAGGGAAACAAAAGCTGAAATAGAAAAAGCAATAGGAAGAGAAGATAGTACAAAAATAAAAGTATAAAATCTTGGAAAATACTTTTTTATTTACCTGTTTTGATGAAGATCTAAAAAACAAAAATAAACAAGATAACGTATTAAGTAAACAAATAGCTGTACATAACAAGGTAGTTTAACAAACATGGTATTATGCATATCTGAACTTTTAAATATATTTTATTCCATTAAAAAGCACTATATGCTATTTCAATTTGAAAGAATAAAATAAAAATAAGCATTTTCTTATGACTTAGAGAAATCCACTAATATTACATCAATTTAGTCCCTTTGGGGATTTAATTTTTGTTTTTAATTTTCCCTTCCAACATTAATAATTAAATTATATATATGAAGTATGACAATTTTATGAACTCGTCTTAGAAAAAGTACTACATACCTCATTGCTGAACATCACTATGGTCACCTTCGAAGTACTCTTCTTGGGAAGCTATGCATGATGTCAGCACCTAGCCCATCCTCTGAAGCAATTTTGGATTTTTTTTCTGGAATGGCATTCAGAGCTGTTGTCATCCCCCAAATCTGACAATTAAGTTCACCAACTTTCCACCGTGTGCGTAGACTGGCAGTACTGTACAAACAAGTTGGTAAGGTGTCATAATCTTGCCAATGTTCTAACACTTTACTGAGTTTATACAGTGCTGCCAATGTAAGCGCATGGTGGCAAGTTCATGAATTTGTCATATTTGGGGGGTGACAACAGCTCTCAATGGCATTCATAGAAAGAGTTCCACAATTGCTTTAAAGTGTGGGCTAGGTGCTAGCATCGTACATAGCTTCCCAAAGGGAGTACTTCAAAGATGACTGTAGTGAAATATAGCAATGAGGTATATAACACTTTCTCTAGGGTGAGTTTGTGAAATTAGTTGTCCGACCTCATATGTGTGTGTGTGTGTGTATGTATAAACCTACTTATATAATTCCATATAGTACCTACAAATATGTATTTCATATGTATTCATATAATTTCTCATATGTGCAGATATACAAGGTCTGTACAGAAAGTATCCAGCCATGTAATATGAAAAATAGAGGTGACAATGACTGGATATTTTCTGGACAGACCTCATATATGCTGATATATGTTTGTGTAATCGCCTATATAAAAATCTTAGAAGTGACTGGTGGCTTTGTCTTTAGATGTTTTTATATGGTAATAAAGTTTAAATATGTAGTGCATAAAACCAAATGTTTAAATAAGATAAAAATATATGACCCAGTTTCTTAAAAAGTATAATAAAAGTTCCATTTTAAACTGGATTCTCAATGTATCATGCATAAGTATAACTCTTAACATTTGGATAAAATTAGATGAGTTAGTCATCTCATGTAGATAATCACAAGTTGTCATGCTTCTATGTATGCTGAAATTCGTTAATGATTTCTGAAATTTTCTATCCAAATCTCACATAACATGAACTTATGTTTTTACCTTAGGTTGACACTAATAGATTATTAAAGGAAAAAAATTTAAAGTTGATGAAATGCTCTATACTTCAATAGAAAATGACTTATTCATTGAAAATGGTTATCTTTGATATTTGACTTTCTGGAGCTGTCCATTAGATTGTCTTTTATTAGAGTAACATAGAAGTTTATACCAAAGTTTCCAAGTACTGCATTTGCTTTAAATTTGTGAAATTAGATAATAAATTTTAGTGTGGCTTTCTTTTTCTTATGAAAGAATATCAGTACTCTTGACAGTTGTTTAGCAGAACATTTAGAAGTAACTCTAGAAGACCGTTTGCAACTAAATATGTTTTAGAGTACCAACAGTAGATCTTTGGCACTGTTTTCATAAGTAGGTAAAAAACTTTATGTAATCGTAGTGTAAACATTCACAATGGTAAAAAGAAGTCTCCATCTTGATTTTTTTAAATTCATTTTTATTGTTAGACTTATTGGGGTGACATCTGTTAGCAAGGATTACATAGGTCTCAGGCATACAATTCTACAGTGCATTGTCAGCTTGATGTATAATAAGTTCACCACCTAATGTGACTTCTCTTCCCATCACCTTATATTTAGCTTCCCCCCTCCTCTCCCACCCCCTCCCCTTTCTCTCCTCCCTAACCCACTCGTCCCCAAATAAATATTAAACTATTGATTGTGTCCATGTGTTATTTGTTTGTTCATTTCTTTTTTTCTTTGCTTTCAGTTTTATATTCTGCATATGAGTGAAGTCATACAGTTCTTTGTTTTTTCTGTCTGGCTTATTTCACTTAGCATGATGATCTCCAGGTCCATCCATTTTGTTGCAAATGGCAATATTTCATCTTTTCTTATAGCTGAGTAATACTCCATTTTTATATTTGACATCAATTACTGTGTATTCAGAAAACAGCCATGTGTTCTTGTGGTTTAAACAAATATATACCTGAATTGGTTATAGACAATACTGGTAAGAATTAAGAAGGAAAAAATAATTTTAGTGTATGAGCAACTGAGAGATGGCATATTAGCAAGATCCAATCCCAGAAAGTTTTTAAAAATTGTAACAATGATTTTTTTCAGGGAAGTCATCGATGTTACTTTAGCAGGTCTTTGAGAGACAAGATCTCCTATTTTGTGTTTGAAGAATAAAGGCAAATTTTCCATACTTCATTTATCTGCAGTCCAACTATACTTTTCCAGTTTTAATGACATATTATAGTCAGCATATTACAACTTTTTAAATGAGATCATTATTATGGGAAACTTATCCCCCAAATTATTTTATGTTATCTGACCCACTTACCAAGGTTTGCATTTCTTCATGTTCTCCAGGTAAGATGCGAACACTTCTATTAAAGCATTAGCTTACTTACTTTGCTGATTAATTGCTGTGTTGTGTCAAGCAAAATATATTTTTTAGAGGAAATTGAATATATGTATGGGACTCAGCCAGAGATTTCTATTAATAATGCTACTTACTGTGCTTGTTTATATTATAATATGAATTTTGGGGTGCAAAATGTTTATTGGAGAGATTAACATTTTTGAAGTATCAGGGGTTGACTTTTCAAAACACACTGTAACTCAGTAATAAATATCCTTTGATTCACTCTTAAATTTCAAAACACTAAAAATAAAAATTTCAAACACTGCAAAATAGTACTACTTAAGTCAGAAACTTATCTTTTATTGTGCGTGTGTATGTGTGCTGTGTTTTAGATGGTTTGAAGCCACCCTTCAAAGTCTTTTGAAAGAATTTTTATTTCAATGCTAAGTGGCATCCATTGGCCTCAAAGCAGCATCTTTACCACACAAGGGATTTCCTGCAATTAGCTGGCCTTTTGATTCATCGTACTCGAAGGACTACATTTGATCTCAAAATATTGTTTTAGAATGTTTTGGAGCTAAATTCATCAATAACAAATGATAGTAGGAAATAGTGAAATTATCTGAAACATATATTCCTCTTTCAATGGATGCATGTTATCTTTATTTGAATGTGCTTATATGAAAGGCATTATACTAGTACTTTCAGTGAAGAAATTGAACTGGAAAAATGGAAAGCACATTCGAATGAATAAACTTAATAATGCATATCTAGAAAGTTGACAGTTTTATTTCTCTTTTTCTACTAAAGAAAAATCAAACTTTAATAGATCATTTCTTCCTCAGAGAGCTATTTGGATTCAACTCATGAAAGGTGGTAACCTCAAACCATTGCCATCTGACAGGTGTTTGGCAATTAATGTGAAACATATCAGTGACCTTGATCTGTTTCTCTAAGACCTGTGTATATCACATTAAACTGCCATCCTCTCTTCTGACCCAGGAATGTATAAGCTGAATATCCACAGAAATGGTTTAGTTCTTCTATGTTTAAATTTACATTCTTGTTTTCTGGAGCCCAAAGTTATGGAACAAAACCAAGTTTTACCTCAGGAATTTTAATAGCCTCAAAAACATTAAACCTTTCGTCTTCATAAACAGGGTAAGACATTTAAACAAAGACAAAAGAATTTGACATGGTAACACTTAGTTTTTAGAGTAAAATATGAATTGTGTTGGATTATGTTCTGTCAAGAAAGGTACTTCCCCAGCTTTTATTTTCTATTCTTATGACATAGGAACTTAAATAAATACTATTAATTTCTACATAACAGGGTTTGGGAAAGTAATGATCTAAAAGTATTTGGTGTAGACCTTCAAGGGAGCTTAAGGTAGAGATCATCAAGTATCATAATTGGTTCTTAAGAGAGGTTGTTATGGTCATGCTTAAGTTTCCTTTGGTGAGTTTTATTATCAGTAAGCTAGACTTATTTTGCTCCAACAACTTGGTGAATCTCTGTTTATTAATGAATTTTAAATAAATCCCAATTCTCCTTCATAAAGAGATCTGTTTCAACTGCCCCTTTTTTCCCCATAAACTATCTGTACAATGCATATGATGTTCTACTGAATCTATATAGGGAACTTGAACAGGTTAGGGGTACTATGTATTTTCTCAAAATATTCTTTTATAAATGGCCTTTTCCAAAAACTTCTTCATATAGTCATAAGGAAATTGCATGAGCAAATATTATATTGTTTACCTAAAGTGGTTGACAAAATTGTCTTCTCATTCAGAAGATACTTAAAGTCTGTTAGAGTTTTAAGATGCTTAATCAGTGTATTGAAGGTTATTAGGTTGGGTGGTCCACTAACCACTTATTTTAGTTATCTAAAATATTGTAGCCAGATAATTTAATTTATCTGAGTAAATGTGAATAAATTGTCTTTTCAGTGATCCTAAAATGTAGTTTAACTACTAGTATATTTCACCCAAATGAAATATTTAGGAAGACTAGCTGAGTATTTTCCCAATGTAGTAAGCCCCTGAGAACGCTTTATTTAGAATATGTATACTCTCACAGTTTTTGGATAGGTTGTGTTTTATTTACTTGTACACAAATACGTATATATATATATATATACATATCCTACTTGTTCCCTGTAGACACTTAAGATCTCTATACCTGATATAATGCCTATTTGCAATCAGATAAGATTTATCTTATGTAGTATGTTGGTGTCAAGAATCAATAAAGGTATTAGTATAAGCACAGGATAGGCAGTCAGTGTTAGGTCATATTTTATTAGTGGAGCAGGATCCAGGAAAGAAGTTCAGCACTATGGAGAGCTCCCTGTGCAAGCTCATGCTCTGACAATTTAAAACATTTGTGCTTTCCTACTCTGCTTCTGAACTCTGGTACAAGCACCTACCTCAGGTACCACTACCATCCTTTCATGCACTTTCAGTATTCATACCAGTTGGTATAATTGTAATACCTTTTGGTAGTGGGTATTGAACCCTTGAAGGTTATCAATGAGGTAGCAACCCTACTGTTTTGACAGTAATTAGTTAATCTTCCAGGTGACATACCTCAGCTATACTAAGGCCAGAACCTGTCATTGACTTATCCCTGATAATAATCCTCAGTGCTGTAGTTAGGATTATTCTAAAGCAGAGGTAAGCCAATTTGTCTTATAACTTTATATCTTCTCCCTCCTTATACCTGAAAGAGAAGTCGAAGCAGAGCAAGAGAGGTATTAAAATATTTCAACCTGAATCAGACTCAAGAGTTTATAGTGCTTAATCTACTGACTTTCCTAGTGCATTCAAGAATACTGCATTTCACATATAAATTTTAAGGCTTTAAAACTGGATGCTGCCTTTATAATTTCACCTACAAAGCAACGTAAGTTAATGAAATTAATTTTTTCAAAAATGTCAAGCATATTTTCCAGACTGGACTAAGTTTCATATCAGATAAATCAAAAGTACAACACAAAGTACCTGATTTCAAGGCACTGACAACCAGGATGATGCTCTTGAACAACTAAATAAAAATACAATACAGGTTATAGTAAAGTTTGAAATCATGTATTTCTTAGTATAGGTAGAATAGAAAACATATATCACTTTAGGCATGAATATTCATAGGTTATTTAATGAAACAGGCACGATGGAAGGCATACTGTTTAACTTTTACTTAGAGGAGGAAAAACAACCCATTGTGAATACATACATTGATATTGTAAATTTTTTACTTTATTTACTTAGCTTGCTCATTGTGGAAATATTCCTAAGGAGACTACTGAGCAAGGCATTCAGCTTAGTCATACATCTGTCACTAAACACACAAGTGTTATATATGTGTCCCTTGTATGTACTTCTTAAGCAAAGAAAGGAGTTGGGGCTTATGTAAAAAACATTTGAACAGAACTTGAGTGAATAATAGCAAAAAAAATTTATTATAAAATGTGTTTTGTCATTTTATATTAAATAATAGGGTTAAAGTATATGTTATAATGAGGCTTCCTACTCAAATGATTAAATAAAAACTTATATGTCTTAAATCATGAGGCATTGGTTTACAAAGAATAAAAGCCATCATTAGCTGACAAAACATTTTCCTAATTGTAACTTTTTCCAATTCAAGCTGATACACAGTGAATGGTTTCCTCTGGTAGTAATAAGGTTGACCATTGTTATTTTAGGCATTATTTGAAGCCCTGCCTACAGAAAATTGGAAAAAAGTTTGCCTGCTGTTACATTATAGAAAGGTACAGTTTTATAGTAGTATCATAGTATTTATAATAGTGTGGATTTTAAAGTGCAATGCAATGAATTATGTCCATTCAAACACATTTGTATATTGTCCATCATTGGGGATAGTATAAAAGTTGATTTTACGTGCTTAAATTGTGAATATAGCTGAGAAATAATTCAGCCTGAAGGACAGAGAAAAGTGTTGGTAGCTATGACCTCTCAATGAAAATAATGTATTTCCATGTAGTTCTTTAAAGGAAGAGAGTTGAATGACTCCATAAAAGTAGCCAATAAAGTAGATCATGCCAGGTGTCAGGATTAAAAGACACAAAAGCCAGACTGTTGTGGAATTTGGAGTATAAATATTTGTCTCTGTAACTTTTATCAAACACAATGAAGTTTATTTCAATTTTCCTCTATTGTCTAATCCTCCATTCAAAAGTAGTAATTGCAAATGAAATTATTGGTAATTAATGGAGATATTTTAATTTTAAAATTGAACATCTTAAATTAGTTGACATTTTTCATTGTATTTCTCCATAAAAGTAACCTTTTATGTCTAAAATCCCCATGTGCTATGAATTGAGGTGTAAAATAAGATCCCACCAAGTAACTCATATTTCTCTGCATGGTATTTTATGTAATATCTTTAGTAGAAGACATATTTTTTCTGAACTTTTTAATTAATGAGATACATTTAGATACTAATGACAAGCTAATACATATGAGTTTATTACCTACTCGTGCCAGGCATTAGTCTAGGCATTTCACACATATTGTCACATTTAATTCTCACACTAAGCCCTTGAGATAGGCACTACATTATAAATGATAAAATTGAGGCACAAAATTGGCTAAGCAGAAGGAACAGAGAGGCAGAACAGAGATTCACATCCCAAGAAGTGCCTCCAAAGCCTGGCCTTTCCTTCCATGTATGCACTGGCCCCAGGAGAAACAAAATGAACTCGAGTTCGCCATTCACAGTCACTGGGTAACAATTGCTTTTAATCAAAGATTGTTTTTGTTTGTTTGTTTTTTTAATCGGGGAGGAGGACCTGTTGAAGAGAAGAAAGCAATTTTGATAGATAAACAGAGCCTATGGGTTCCTGCAGATGTTTAAAGGAATAAGCACAAGTTTCTGATTTAGTAGTCAAGGTAGAGAGGAGAGAATTAGAAAGAGAAGCAGCAACAAAAAAGGACAAAACTGGGTATTCCTAACTTTGCCTGAAGATGGTCTTGTACTCTTACTTCCATTCACTTTTGTTCAAAGTAGACTGTATTCAGGGTATTTAGTGTCAAAACGGTTGTAACAACTTTATGGCTAGACTCTAAAGTCAGTGCAGAAATGAGAGTGACATATTTGAAAAAGATCTAGACTTTGAATTCTGAGAGACTAAACTTCAAATTTTACTGCTGATGTGTATTTCCTGTATGGCACTAGGGATAACATCCCTCACGTGTAAAATTGGAATAATAATATGTACTTCATTGGCTTATTAAGATGGTTAAGCAAGGTAATGTATAAAATGTATTAAAATAATATATTTTTTTACATGAAAAATTGAATAAATGGCTGCTCTTATTATAAGATCGTTTGATTATTAATGTTCATAGATCTCATGATTCACCTAATGCAAGTGTGAGCAAGATAATCTTAGTGATGCTAAAAAGAAACAAACTTGTACTTCAATCTTTTTATAATTGGTAATCATATTTATAAGATTGATTTCATCTATAGAACTGATTTGTCTTTTGAAAGAGGGAAAAAAGTAGGAAAAGGATCACAGTGATATTTACTCATTTCCTTCATTTTCCACTGTGGGTATTATGAACACTTGGTTAATGGATTATACTTTAAATGTCAACCCAGAGAGAATTTAATGGAAAGCCTTTGAAGTTTGTCATAGTGACATGAATATGTTCATGTGGCAAAGGCCCATTCCAAAAGCCCAAGGAATAACAAAAATATCAAAACCACGGATTATCATCGGGAGAATGAGAAGTGCTTTTAAAGCACATGTTATTTTCAAAAGCCTTGTTTTAAGTGTGGAAAAGAAATTGCTTAGTTATACCAAAATTCTACTTGTGATTTTCTATGTAAGCATCCCTCATGACTTTATATATCTGAAGATGGTAGAAGGAGTAGCATTCATCAATGCTGACCCCAAGCAACATGTTCTATTAAGCTCACGATTCTCATTTACAAGGATATTATTTTGAAAGTCTTTCAAAAATTAATATTTTTCTGCCAAGGGAAAGAACTCAAGAGAATGCTAAGCATTGAAACCATCTTAGAAAACATTGCACACTGAGTAACTCTACGAATTATACACTGAAAGTGCAAAGGAATGAAAACCATTCTTTATTCTTTAAATGATTAATATGCATAAATGGAAGAGACTATGGGATCGGCATTTAAGAACTCTTACCTACAACGGTGAATGATTTATTACTCACTTGATTATGTATGGGTTTTGAATGAGTATCTCCCCTAGTTTTCTCTGTGATAATCAGAACAGAAAAGTAAGTATATCAATGAAGTTTTCTGACAAAAAGACTTGTCAAATCATTATCAATGAGAATCTCTTCATTAAGTATATTTTTCCTGTACTTGAAACATTTATTATTAGTTCTTTAATTAAAATTGTATGTAAATGTAATCAGATCAGAGGAAATGAGTCCTTAGCAGATTTTACAAGAAGAATTAGCAGAAGACTAGGCTTTTGATTATTATTGTTGTTAGAATTTTAAAGGAAGAAGTGATGTATTTGTTTCTTTGGGCTGCCATATCAAATTACCAAAATCTGGGTTTCTTAAAACAACAGAAATCGTTTATCTCACAGTTCTGGGAACTGGAAATTCAAAATCAGTGTGTTGGCAGAGCCATGCTTCCTTCCTCACCTCTACCAGGAAATCTTTGATGTGCCTTGGCTTATAGATGCATTACTCCAATGATTACTCTTCACATGGTATTGCCTGTCTTCACAGTCTTACCTCTATGTGTGTCTGTCTTTGTATCCTAATATCATCTTTTTATCAGGGCAACATGCATATTGGATGAGGGTCCAGAGTAACAACTTTGTTTTAACTTGAATACCTGTGTAAAGGCCCTATTCCAAAGGTACTGAGGGTTATGACTTTGGTATATTTTTTTGTGGGGAGGGACACAGCTCAACTAGTAGCAACTGGTAATAAGACCTTGTAATTATGTATCGTGTATTATTTTCTTTCATTGAGTTTGATTTCTCTGTGAACATAAATATGAAATTATCCAAATCTCAATGATGACAAAGTTTATAATGTTCTTGTTATAGGTTGTTGACATTATAGTGGTGATCTTAGGCCCTAAAAACCTTTTCCCATCTCTGCTATTTAAAGTCCCCATGGAGAGAACCTATAGAAACAGAGATATTGTTACAATGATGATGTTACATGTTTCATTGTGAGGAAACTTGATGTAAGAAAATTTACATTTCTTCAACATTATTATCAGAAATAATTTCTGTCTTTAGAAAGATTCACTACTTACCAAATCTCAGCCTTTGTTTTTATTACATCATACCCAGTCCTGAAATAATGAAAATGCAAATACAAAAACTAAACTCATAAAATCTTTTATGAAAAAACTTATTACATAAGCTGAGTTTTTTCTATGAATCTTTCAAGAGAAGTCAGGTTTGTTTTTCTGATTTAAAGGACAAAAATAAAGTTTGTATCAAAGTTCTAATGTGGTAGCATAAGATATTTTGGCCTTTACACACAAATCCTATGTCTTATATCTGACTAAGATTTTTTAAAAATAGATTTTTTAAGAACAGTTTTTAGTTCACAACAAAATTGAGAGGAATGTACAGAGACTTCCTGCACACACCCTACTCCCATGCATGCGTAGCCTCCCTCATTAGTAAGATCCCTATCAGGGTGGTACATTGGTTGCATCCAGTGAACCTACATGGACCCACATCATTATCACCTCGAATCTGTACTTCACATTAGGGTTTACTCATGATACTGTACATTTTATGGGGTTGGAAAAATGTGTCATGGCCTGTATTTCACATTATAGTATCGTACAGAGTTTTTCAATGCTCTAAACATCCTCTGTGCTCTGCCTGTTCATCACTCCTCACCCCGTAATCCCTGGCAACCGCTGATCATTTTAGGGTCCATAGTTTTGCCTTTTCCGGAATGTTATAAAATATATAGTTAGAATCATATAGTATGTAGTCTTTTCATATTAACTTCTTTCACGTAGTAATATGTATTTAAGATTACTCCATATCTTTTCAGGGCTTGGTAGCTCATTTCTTTTTAGCACTTAATTAATATTCCACTGTCTAGATATACCAGAGTTTACCCATTCACCTATTGAAGAACATGCTTCCAAGTTTGGGCAATTGTGAATAAAGCTGTTGTAAACATCTGTGTCCAAGCTTTAATGTGGACATTAAGTTTTTTACTCCTTTCAGTAAATAACAAGGAGTATGATTATTGGGTTATATGGTAAGAGAACGTTTCAGTTTTTCAGAAGCTGTCAAACTGTCTTCCAGTGTGGCTGTACCATTTTACAGGCCCACCAACAATGAATTGTTTCTGTTGCTCCACATCCTCACAAGTATTTGGTGTTGGCAGTTTTCTGGACTTTGGCCACTCCTAGTAGATGTGTAGTGGTATCTCGTTTTAATTTACATTCATCTGATAACATATGATATGGATCATCTTTTCATATGTTTTTTTGCCACCTGTAAATCTTCCTTGGAGAGGTGTCTGTTAAAGTCTTTGGCCTATTTTTAAATCTGGTTGTGTTCTTATTTTTGATCTTTAATAGCCCTGTTTTTATTTTGGGTAACAGTCCTTAATCAGATATGCCTTTTGCAAATATTTTCTCCCAGTCTGTGGCTTCTCTCTTTATTTTTTTGACTTTCAAGGAATGTCTTTTTTTTTTAAATTCATTTTTATTATTAGACTTATTGGGGTGACATCTGTTAGCAAGGATTACATAGGTGTCAGGCATACAACTCTACAGTGCATTGTCAACTTGATGTATAATAAGTTCACCACCTAGTATGACTTCTCTTTCCATCACCTTATATTTAGCTTCCCCCCCACCCCCTCGCCTTTCTCCCCTCCCTAACCCACTCGTCCCCAAATAACCATTAAACTATTGATTGTGTCCATGGGTTAGTTGTTTGTTTGTTCATTTCTTTTCTCTTTGTTGCTTTCAGTTTTATATTCCACATATGAGTGAAGTCATACAGTTCTTCGTTTTTTCTGTCTGGCTTATTTCACTAAGCATGATGATCTCCAGGTCCATCCATTTTGTTGCAAATAAGAATGTCTTTCAAAGAGCAGACATTTTAATTTTACTCCAAGAAATAAAATAATTCACAGTATGTACTGCAGGTAGATACAGCCACATGTAAATTACTAAAACCAAATAACACTTACTATAGGCAAATTTGTATATTGAGCAAAAACTGATGTCTGAAAAATTTGGCTCAGAAAATTTGGGTTTGGTAAAAATCTTAACAATAACTTCAGCAAATACCTCACAATCCCAGATATAATAATAATAAAAAAATTTGTAATAGACAAAGATTATTAGTGACTCAATTATTTGTTATAAAAGTTACATAGAAAATAATTTGTAATATTAATTTTAGTTAAGAAATAAATGATATAAAATTATAAATGTAACTTTGCTAGGTAGACAGTTTAGTAATTAATTTAGTTAAATGAAAATCATTTAAGAAAATTTTCCATAAATTTTGATTGTATGCTTGCATATATTGAAAAATGTCAAAATATCTTTGAGGTCAATTCAGCAATGGATCAAAGTAAAATAGTTAAAATGACAAAACTAAATTATATTCTTGCTCAGAGGTCAAAGAACATAGAGATGCAAAAGAGTAACTTTAGAGTTTTGCGCAATTATTGTTCTTCAACATTTATTTTGTGAAACAATTTCTGTCATTCATTTCCTCAAATTACATACACAACATCCTTTAAATCCAATTTAAATGAAGTCATAACATTCTTATGCGTATGAGAGAGAGAGAGAGAGAGAGAACGAGAGTGAGAGAGAGAGAGAATGGTGTTTAGAGTTTAGAGTTGGGGATTAATTGCAAAGAGTAGTTCATGAACAAATACTCCGTGTGAAACACATCCTCGAGTTTCTGGTGGCTTTGCTGAACAGTTCTCACACACTTTCTCTGCTCTTTGGATTATGCCCACACGTTCCCAAAAATTGGAGGTGTCTTCGCAGATCAAGGTGCCTTTCCACTTTACCATCATTATAGTAGTAAACTTTCTGCCTCTCTTTCAAATATAAGCTCAAAAACTACTTATAAGAATCCAAACATAGCATAGGATTTTGGTGAAGTTTAATGTGTATTCTAGGAACAAACTACAGAACTAACTCAGGTATTTGCCAAGTAAACTTATTTTGATTATCATCCCACTGCATAGATCAATGAACAGAGGAAATTCATCTAGATCAATCTTTTCAAGTTCCACAAGAGAAAAAAATCACTGAGACACATAGATAAAATGACACCAGCGTGTTCAGAACCATTATGCCAATAAAAATGTAAAATTACCAACTTTTTAGCACTTGCTGCCAGCAACTAAAGTGATAATGTAGAAATTGCTTTGCAAATTTTTTTGTCAAGATCTTCTAATCATCTTATACTATAAATTAAATTTTGAATTTATTTAATATTTAAACATTTTTAAATGGGTTGTAAGCTATTACTGTGAAAGAGCTGATTCAGACCACAATTTTATCACTTTTGAGACACTAAATTAATCTTGCTAGAGTACGTGATATGGCCTACCCAATTTGTTCAGAAATGTCAGTCGCTATAAGGTTTCCATGGACTTCATTTTGCAGGGAGAATGTTCTCTTCGTCTAGGTTTGCCTCCCAAAGTGTTCCAGTTTTCTTGGTGAAGATAGAATGTACGGTGTTAACTTGCTAAGTTAGAGAGTTCAGAAGTACATGGAGAATGATAGGTGGTTCAGAAAAATCAGCTGTGAATTAGAGATGCCCACGTGAAGTTATCACTCCTTCTTCATGTGGTTCTGAAATGCAGCTGCTTGTCTGGAATATTTGGAAGTTCTCTGAGACTTGAAAAAAGAAGATTTAAGAAGCAGTCCCCGGTTAAGAAAAGTAGAAGTATGTTTCATTTATACAAAATAGTTTTTAAACAGAATAATGTGTTTTGAGTTATTAAGGACAATATTGGTTTGCAATTTTAATGTCTGAATTTCCCAAGTCAAACCAAAAATGTTACAAATATTTTTACTGCTGTTGGATTCTTCTAATAGGTTAAATATAATTTAATTGTTCCCAAATTATTTTTTACCATTTCTTATCACTGTTTATTAGATGATTATTTTCCAATAAACTAGGGTTTGCTTTATTTTTCCTAGTAAATATTTTATGGAATAACAGGAAAAATATCTGTTTTTAATGCAGAATTTCCACTAAAGCCCTCACACAAATAACAAATGCCAATGAAATATTTAAATAGTTGAGTTCTCCTATGGGCAAAAGAATCTGTTTACTTAAGTATTTATGTACAATAAAACTGTTCTCTTAGTTTACACTGGGAATTTCTGGACATTTTCACTCAGGATGGTTTATCTTAGAATGATCACCTTTTCCTGGCGAAAGCTTGGCATTTAAGATATGGAAGCTGGCATTTATGTAGCCTATGATATAGCACCCGCTGCATTATTTACCTCTGAGGCTAGATAATACCTTGTTGAGGGGGGCTGTCTTGTGCTTTTAGAGTGCTTACTGCATGTCTGGCCTCTACTCACTAAATGCTAGTAGTAACTCATTCCTTCTTCGTGACAACCAACTATGTTGTCAGACATTTTCAAACGTCTCCTGGGGGACAAAATCTTTCCTGGTTGGAAACCACTATCAAAATAAACCTGGAAATTTGTGTTAAGTGCCCTTACTGCAGTTCTAATATCATGTCTATGATGCAGAAATGATGAGAAAAAAATCTGCAGCCTAAATTTCTATGTATCAACAAATTATGAACCCCATTAGGAAAAATTTTAAAAAAGAAGGGGAGACTAAAAAACACACAAGCACATGGATTTATGGCATGGTTATAAAAGAAATTAAAGTAAAAAATCTGATATAATGTGAAGTAAGCATGGCATTAGGCCTTTCAAACACCATCAGCAACTTTTAAATATAAATGCTTTAGCACCTTTACAAAAATTCCTTA